>SJYT01063780.1:0-38869 GCA_006410635.1 Cephalophus harveyi
GGAAATGATAAATAGATACAGGGGATTCTATCTGATAGATGAGTGCCTGGAGACCTATGGATGGAGGTTTGTGATATTGCATAGGAAGCAGTGATCAAAAAAATCTGCATGGAAAAGAAATGCAAAATGGTAAAGTTACCAGGCCTCAAAAAGAGCTAAGAAGAAGAGCGACGCTAAACGAAAAGGGAAAAAGGAAAACTATGCACATTTGGATGCAGAGGCCTAAGGAATAGTAAAAAGAGATAAAACCTTCCACAGTTATCAAAGCCAATAAATAAAGGAAATAAATAAAATTGGAAAGCTTACTGATCTCGTCAAGAAAATCAGAGATACCAAGGGAAATTTTCATGCAAAGATGGGCACAATAAAGGACAGAAATGGTATGGGCGTAACAGAAGCAGAAGCTATTAAGAAGAGGTGGGAAGAATAAACAGATGAACTATGCTCAAAAGATCTTCACGACCCAGTTAAGAACGATGGTGAGATCATTCACCTAGGGCCCGACGTCCTGTAATACAAAGTCTAGGGGGGCTTAGGAAGCATACTTACAAACAAAGCTCATGGAGGTGATGGAATTCAGTTGAGATATTTCAAATTCTAAAAGAAGATGCTGTGAGTGTGCTGCCCTCTATATGTCAGCAAATTTGGGAGACTCGGCTGTGGTCAGAGGCCTACAAATGATCAGTTTTCACTCCAAACACAAAGAAAGGCAATCCAAAGAATGTCCACAGAACCGCTTAATTTCACACATCTCACAAAGTCGTGGAGAAGGCAATAGCAATCCACTCCAGTACTCTGGCCTGGAAAATCCCATGGATGGAGGAGCCTGGTAGGCTTCAGTCCATGGGTTTGAGAAGAGTCAGACACGACTGTGCGATTCCACTTTCACTTTTCACTTTCATGCATTGTAGAAGGAAATGGCAACCTACTGCAGTGTTCTTTGCCTGGAGAATCCCAGGGACAGAAGAGCCTGGTGGGCTGCTGTCTATGGGGTCGCACAGAGTCAGACACGACTGACCTGACAGCAGCAGCAGCAGCAGCAGCAGCAGCACACAGTCACAAAGAACTGCTCAAAATTACCCAAGACAGGCTTCAACAGAATGTGAACCATGAGCTACCAGATGTTCAACCTGGGTTTATAAAGGGTGGGGGAATCCCAGATTAAATTGTCAACACCCATTGTGTCCTCCAAAAAGTAAGATAACTCCAGCAAAGCATCTACTCCTATTTGACTATGCCAAAGACTTTGATTGACAAAGCAAAATAATACAAGAGAAAAATCACATCAAAACGTGAAATATTCTTCAAAACACGAGAATACATGCCACCCGAGAAATCATACATCCATGTAAATATAATAAATATTTATCAACTTGGAAAATTTTCTCAGTAAATAGGAAAGGTGAATTATGATAGTAGTGCAGGTTATAGAATGTTGTTGAGTAATGTTTAGAGCATTTGATTGGTTATTACATTTTTTTGTTGATAATTCAGTAAGCACTTAAAATGTGTCATTGGCAGGCTCTGTGTTTCAGCTGATGTGAAAGATATATTGAAGACTTGATGTGAAAGATATATTGAAGACTTGATATCTGTGCTCTCCTTAGTAGGAGGGCAAACAGAAGTTCTTTCCAATCCAAAGAAAGAATTGAGACAATGTTGTGAGAAGGGGCTTAGCATGATTGAAGATAATTTGTGTCACTGTAGCTTCAGAAGCACAGTATAAGAGAAAGATAATAAAATTACTAAGGAAAACAGATATCATGTCTTTCAAGAACTTTTTAACCACGCTGATGTGCTGCAGACACCACCTGGAATTTATTCTGTGTCTGTGGTGACAGATAAGCAACGTCTAAAAATGCATTTGGAAAAGATATATTGAAGACTTGATATCTGTGCTCTCCTTAGTAGGAGGGCAAACAGAAGTTCTTTCCAATCCAAAGAAAGAGTTGAGACAAGGTTGTGAGAAGGGGCTTAGCATGATTGAAAATAATTTGCATCACTGTAGCTTCAGAATCACAGTATAATAGAAAGATAATAAAATTACTAAGGAAAACAGATATGTCTTTCAAGAGCTTTTTAACCATGCTGATGTGCTGCAGACACCACCTGGAATTTATTCTGTGTCTGTGGTGACAGATAAGCAACGTCTAAAAATGCATTTGGAATTACAGGGTGGAATCTTAGTGTCAGGAATAAAAGATAGGCCTAAGGACAGCAGAGCAAAAATGACCCTATAGAATACCACTTGTAAGGTACATATCTTGTGCTGACCATGGGCCAGTCACTGATTATATCATATTATCTTTGTTATCACAGTGATGGCGTAATGGTGATCAAGATTTTGAACATGCTACAATATCTATATTTTCAAGGACAGAATGAATTTCTATAATGAAAGCAATCTGCTGTCTAACCTTTTAAGACTCCACGAGTAACTAATAGAATATAATATGTGAATGCACTAAAGTTCATACTATGTATTTTCATTTTTATAACTTTATTTGCATCTCTTCCTTCACCCATACCATCCTAATTTTGATGCCCCTTCATTTCAGCAGGAATGATTTCAGAAATCACTTTATATCCATTGCCTCTTTTCCTTTTGTTCTCATTTTCTTGCTTACAAATATTATATCAGGTGTCATTTACCTAGGATGCATAACTAATATTTTCTTGAACTGAAGAGTTTATAAAGCCGTGCAGTAAAATAGTCAACCATTGAACTAAAGTATCATTTTACTCTTCTTTGTTTGAAAATAGAAAGTGAAACTATGAAGATGAACATGTAAATTTATTGTTCAAATACAGGAATTGTAGATATTTGTTGACATCTCTGAACGTAAATTTCAATCTTCTTTAGGCTCCATATTCTGACACGTATTTGATAGGTCAGTTTTAATTAGCATGGTTTTCATATAATGATTATTATTGATGAGTTTACTTGAAAGAGAGGAGGTAGATGTATAAGTGATTGTTGGCACTGAGAACCATGAGTTGCCTCTCTCTTTCAAGTTAGGAAAAGGACTGTCATGGGCTGACATATCGCTATGCCTGTCTGGAAATTTAGAATGTTCCACCATCAGTCCAGAATAACTGCTCTGAAATGGAGATACGATATGGTTCTGAGAAGTAGATGTAGTTGTAGTAACAAAGTCCTCAACGTGGCCATTTACTTGAGTGTAGCTGCTATGTGAGTACCAATTAAAAATGCTCAACTTTTTTAAAACATCAGGTTGATCTACCACAATCTGGTCTATTTGTCTAACTGATATTGACAATGGGGTAGGTAAGTCACATGGAGATAGGACACCTGTATTAGCAAATATCTGGCTGGTATGAGGCTTTTGTATGAAAGGCACACTTAAACTTGTGGAGGCTGTAATTGCCCTCTCTCCACTCTTTTCTGGAAGAAATTCAGAGTTATGACCATCTTTTTTGACACTTGCTTTAGCATGCTTCTTGTTATCTTGAACTAATGAAGCTATTGGAGACACATTGTTAATCCAACTCTTCTTTGCATTCTTACTAAAAGTTGGGGATGGCCTCTCTTGAAATTTGGATTATAGTAGGTCTGTAACTAAAATCGAAGAATTAAATTATTTAGTTTCTTTATAAACCAAGGTAAAACTGACAAAGCTAAGTTATAAAAATGTATTCCTTTAATGGAACCAATTAAATAACATCAAATAAAATACCTCTGTTAGTAGTTTTAACAGGTAACATGTTAGAAAGAATATGCTCAACAAAAAATATGTTGTATATATACAGTAAATACCACTTTAAGTAGCTTCAGAACTTGTATCTGGTTTCAAGTTGCTAGGAAATTTTTTTAAACATTCAATATTCTAACCTCCAGCTGTTTTCAACTTCAAAATAATAAAACTTTTTCAACAATTTACTCTGTTAGTAGTTTTAACAGGTAACATGTTAGAAAGAATATGCTCAACAAAAAATATGTTGTATATATACAGTAAATAACACTTTAAGTAGCTTCAGAACTTGTATCTGGTTTCAAGTTGCTAGGAAATTTTATTACACATCCAATATTCTAACCTCCAGCTGTTTTCAACTACAAAATAATAAAATTTTTTCAACAATTTGTTATCTCAAATTTAAATTCCGTTTTAGTTACATATGTGAACATGCTTTCTAAGTCACATGATTTAATCTGACATATTGCCAATAAGTGAAAATTTTGGAATACCTTACTCAAAAGAGAGATGTTGCTTTCTTCTTCCAGAAAGACAGGTAGTGAAGCAGATCTTTGAACTGTTTGTCATTTTTTATTAAACCCATAAAGGTTAAGCTGTTGAATTAAACTTTTCATACTCTTGGTTTCAAATATTCTGAAAGGTAATTTTGGAATACCTTACTCAAAAGAGAGATGTTGCTTTCTTCTTCCAGAAAGACAGGTAGTGAAGCAGATCTTTGAACTGTTTGTCATTTTTTATTAAACCCATAAAGGTTAAGCTGTTGAATTAAACTTTTCATACTCTTGGTTTCAAATATTCTGAAAGGCTCCTTTCTTTCCAAGACTTCTTTCTTAAAGAGTTCTTCATTGAACACTATACATGTGCCTGTCTCATCCCACCAAATAGATACAAACTCATCACTTTCAGCTATATTCCAAAGTTTTTGTGCAAATGTGAGTGAAATAAAATCAATCACATCATCTGTTTCAGAGACAGAATATGTGTAGAGTGGCCTTTTGATCACAAGTTCCTAAGACAAAGCCTGAAAAGCATATTCTTCAATCATAGATCTCAAAACTGAGTCCCCAGTTGTATAATCATGCAAAGAAGATCTAATGGAGGTTTCTGAACCAGTGGATTCCTCTTTAGGAGGCCCATCTTGAATTTCTGAAGAAATATGTAATCTGTTTCAGAGACAGAATATGTGTAGTGTGGCCTTTTGATCACAAGATCCTCAGACAAAGCCTGAAAAACATATTCTTCAATCATAGATCTCAAAACTGAGTCCCCAGTTGTATAATCATACAAAGAAGATCTAATGGAGGTTTCTGAACCAGTGGATTCATCTTTAGGAGGCCCATCTTGAATTTCTGAAGAAATATGTGCCATCTCAGAGAAATCTTTCTTCAGATAATTTTCTCATTTGTCTGCTTTTACACAGTGCAACTTCAAATGATGTTTGGCTAGCCTACAGAGAGAAATTCTCTAGACCATTACAGAGGTCCTCCCAGTCAAAAAGCTGTGACATCACAAAATCACTGGTCTCCTAGCAATCGAGGGTTAGCTGTGACATCACAAAGTCACTGGTCTCCTAGCATTGAAGGGTAATGTTCAAACAGTGTTTACTTCAGAATCAACTTAAAATACAGGCTGCTTACAGAAATGAAACAAAACCATGAAACATGCAAAATCTCATTCCTAAAGAATTTTTTTTTTTTTTTAGATTGTTTTGTTTGGGGTGACCTTTCTCTTTCTGGCAGTTTGTGGTTCCTCTTTATTGTGGAGGTTCCTCCCTGTAGGTGGGGTTGAAAGAGTGGTTTGTCAGGGTTTTCTGGTTAGGGAAGCTTGCATAGTGTTCTGGTGGGTGGAGCTACATCTCTTCTCTCTGGAGTGCAATGAAATGTCCAATAGTGAGTTTTGAGATGTCTGTGGGTTTGCTGTTTGGGCAGCCTGTATATTGAAGCTATGTTCCTGTGTTGCTAGAGAATTTGCATGGTACGTCTTGCTCTTGAACTTATTGGCTCTTGGGTGGTGCTTGGTTTCAATGTAGGTATGGAGGTTTTTGGATGATTTCTTTTTAAAAATAATAAATTTATTTATTTTAATTGGAGGTTAATTACTTTACATTATTGTATTGGTTTTGCCATATATCAACATGTATCTGCCACAGGTATACACATGTTCCCCTTCCTGAACCCCTTCCTCCTCCCAACCCATACCATCCTTCTGGGTCGTCCCAGTGCACCAGCCACAAGCATCCAGTATCAGGCATTGAACCCGTGCTGGTGACTCATTTCACATATGATATTAGACATGCTTCAGTGCCATTCTCCAAAATCATCCCACCCTCTCACTCTCCCACAGAGTTCAAAAGACTGTTCTATACATCTGTGTCTCTTTTGCTGTCTCACATACAGGGTTATCAAAAATCACATCAATAAATCTACTTCGTTTCTGAAAAAGTGATTTATCATCCTTCTATACACACATTCTTAATATTCAGTATTGTTACCCTAGCAAACTTGGTCTACTTGCTTCTGTGCAAAAAAATTTATGAACTGACTGTGGGTTTCAGTGGGGAAAAAAAAAAAAAAAAAGTGCTTATTGTAGGACCAAGCGATGTGTCTTAGCAGCTGGTGCTTCAAAGACCCAAATCCCCAAATACTTTCAGGGGAAATATTTTAATGACTGAGTGAGAGTGGAACATGGGGTTTGTGATCAATATTGGGACATTCTGCTGCTGCTGCTGCTAAGTCACTTCAGTCGTGTCCGACTCTGTGTGACCCCATAGACGGCAGCCCACCAGGCTCCCCCGTCCCTGGGATTCTCCAGGCAAGAACACTGGAGTGGGTTGCCATTTCCTTCTCTAATGCATGAAAGTGAAAAGTGAAAGGGAAGTTGCTCAGTCGTGTCTGGCTCTCAGCGACCCCATGGACTGCAGCCAACCAGGCTCCTCCGTCCATGGGATTTGCCAAGCAAGAGTACTGGATTGGGGTGCCATTGCCTTCTCCATTGGGACTTTCTACTAGTGACCTATTACTGAGGATAGTTGGTGTCCACATCATCTACCGTTTAGTTCCAACTATGTACTTAAATTTCAGCCTGGTTTGGGCTTTAGCGTCTCTAAAACTGTTCACAGGATATTGCTCAGAATGTTATCGATGGCCCTTGCTGCTGCTGCTGCTGCTAATTCGCTTCAAACAGAGGTCCTCCCAGTCAAAAAGCTGTGACATCACAAAATCACTGGTCTCCTAGCATTGAAGGGTAATGTTCAAACAGTGTTTACTTCAGAATCAACTTAAAATACAGGCTGCTTACAGAAATAGTAACCAAAACCATGAACCACGCAAAATCTCATTCCTAAAGAATTTTTTTTTTTTTAGATTGCTGTGTTTGAGATGACCTGTCTCTTTCTGGCAATTTGTGGTTCCTCTTTATTGTGGAGGTTCTTCCCTGTAGGTGGGGTTGAAAGAGTGGTTTGTCAAGGTTTTCTGGTTAGGGAAGCTTGCATAGTGTTCTGGTGGGTGGAGCTGCATCTCTTCTCTCTGTAGTGCAATGAAATGTACAATAGTGAGTTTTGAGATGTCTATGGGTTTGCTGTTTGGGCAGCCTGTATATTGAAGCTATGTTCCTGTGTTGCTAGAGAATTTGCATGGTATGTCTTGCTCTTGAACTTATTGGCTCTTGGGTGGTGCTTGGTTTCAATGTAGGTTTGGAGGTTTTTGGATGATTTATTTTTTAAAAAAATAAATTTATTTATTTTAATTGGAGGTTAATTACTTTACATTATTGTATTGGTTTTGCCATATATCAACATGTATCTGCCACAGGTATACACATGTTCCCCTTCCTGAACCCCTTCCTCCTCCCAACCCATACCATCCTTCTGGGTCGTCCCAGTGCACCAGCCCCAAGCATCCAGTATCATGCATTGAACCTGTGCTGGTGACTCATTTCATATATGATATTAGACATGCTTCCGTGCCATTCTCCAAAATCATCCCACCCTCTCACTCTCCCACAGAGTTCAAAAGACTGTTCTATATGTCTGTGTCTCTTTTGCTGTCTCACATACAGGGTTATCAAAAATCACATCAATAAATCTACTTCGCTTCTGAAAAAGTGATTTATCATCCTTCTATACACACATTCTTAATATTCAGTATTGTTACCCTAGCAAACTTGGTCTACTTGCTTCTGTGCAAAAAAATTTATGAACTGACTGTGGGTTTCAGTGGGGGAAAAAAAAAAAAAAGTGCTTATTGTAGGACCAAGCAATGTGTCTTAGCAGCTGGTGCTTCAAAGACCCAAATCCCCAAATACTTTCAGGGGAAATATTTTAATGACTGAGTGAGGGTGGAACATGGGGTTTGTGATCAATATTGGGACATTCTGCTGTTGCTGCTGCTAAGTCACTTCAGTCATGTCCGACTCTGTGTGACCCCATAGACGGCAGCCCACCAGGCTCCCCCGTCCCTGGGATTCTCCAGGCAAGAACACTGGAGTGGGTTGCCATTTCCTTCTCCAATGCATGCAAGTGAAAAGTGAAAGGGAAGTCGCTCAGTCGTGTCTGACTCTCAGCGCCCCCATGGACTGCAGCCCACCAGTCTGCTCCGTCCATGGGATTTGCCAGGTAAGAGTACTGGAGTGGGGTGCCATTGCCTTCTCCATTGGGACATTCTACTAGTGGCCTATTACTAAGTATACTTGGTGTCCACATCATCTACCATTTAGTTCCAACTATGTACTTAAATTTCAGCCTGGTTTGGGCTTTAGCATCTCTAAAACTGTTCACAGGATATTGCTCAGAACGTTATCGATGGCCCTTGCTGCTGCTGCTGCTGCTAATTCGCTTCAGTCGTGTCTGACTTTGTGCGACCCCAGAGATGACAGCCCACCAGGTTCCCCCATCCCTGGGATTCTCCAGGCAAGAACACTGGAGTTGCCATTTCCTTCTCCATGATGGCCTTTGAGGAGAGACTAAAGACCCTTGAATTTGTTTAATGGCTAAATCATTATTATTCTCTATTGCTTGATTATTTTCCTTAGTTTCTGTCTTTTCTAGTGAAAGGTTATTGTTGAATTATGATGTCAGGATTGTTGGCAACCAGAGGAGAAGAATTCAATCTGGGGCCAGAGACAAGGCTTGATCTCTCAGAGCTTTTGTGTAACAGAGTTTTATTAAAGTATAAAGGAGATAGAAAAAGCTTATGACATAGGCATCACAAGGGGGCAGAAAGAGTACCCCCCTGCTAGTCTTTAGCTGGATGATATATAGTCATCAGCATTCTGTTAATGAAAGAAAGGAATGTCTCAAAATTTAGAATGGCACCAGGCCCCTCACCCATAGGACATATTTTGGGATAATCTTGGCTTCAAATGGTTCATCTTGGGCCATAAAAGGATTAACTTGAATCTTGAAGAAGGGCAGAGCACCATAAAAATAGTGTTATTTACATAGATTAGAGGAACAAAATCAGAGTATAACATACTGGTTTATCAAGTAAGTTCTGAGCCCAAAAGGTGGGACTGACTTGAAGACAGAGTTGGGGGTAAATGCATAGTACATTAGCATAGCTTAAGATAAACATTTCCATAAGAAAAAGGCAATGGTTAACTTCAAGTGAAACCAGGTGTCATTATGGCAACACAGAATTTTAAGAGAAACCTCCTTTTAAATTTGTATAGAGAAGGAAAAAATATTGCTAGTTTGTTTCCTCCTGCCGTTTAGGAGAGATAAAATGTCTGACACTTGCAGGCTATTTCCTGCATTTGGAGACTCCTGGCCTTCCTACCTGTTACCCTCTCACTAGCATCTCTGATTAAAATTAATTTTCAACGTGAGGAGGTCTACAATCTCCTACATCTCTCTCTTGATTTTCATACTTTTCAATCTTAAGAAGGGACTGCTTAGTACAAGAAAGAAAAAAAAAAAAAAAGTGTTGGACTTAGAGCTCGATCATAAATGTGACAAAATCTCAGTGCAGGTTCTGTTTCTTTTTCAGGTTTCCCAGCTCTTGGAGTGATTGAGTCAGCAACAACTTTGGTTCTTTCCTGTTGAGATGGAGCAGGGAGTTAGAAATAATAATTCTAAAATCTAAGCTTGGTGTCAATATTTTATGTTATGAAAACATATCTGTTATATATATATATATATATATGTCTATATCTGTATTTTGTCATTAAAATGGATAAACATTTGAAAATTGGTATATATTTATTAAAAGGAGAGAGGTGAGTGATATAAAAGAGTCCTCTAAGTCCTCAAGAGTTTTCATGCAGCCAAGAAAACATATTTTGAAGTATTTCAACTTACATAATATTCAACAATCTAGTAGATTTTGAATCATTCTACATTTGTTTGTTTTCTTTTTTCATTTCCATTATACCTAACATGAATTAAAATCCATTGCACTTTTTTTAATACACACACTCATGCATAGACAGGTGTATATATGTATATATGTCAAAACATAATTTTAGGCAAATTTATTTAGGTGACGAAACTCATTACTAGCTCCCAAGATCTTAAATAAACTCTTTGGGAAGCCCTACATTTCTTAATATCTTTCTGGCTGAATCATTCAGATCCTGTTGCTGAAAATCTCTCCTTTAATCTAGCTCATTTTGCACTATTCTTTCCGTAATAAGAGGTAGGAATCACCTTGAACCCAGACAATTGCAACTCTAATTTACTTAGAGATACTGTTCAAAAAATGCTGTTATTCTCCTCACGTTGGATACAATTTTATTTACTTTTAAAATATATTTTTTATTTTGATAGTAGTCTAATTGCTTTACAATATTATATTGGTTTTGCCATACATTAACATGGATCTGCCATGGGTGTACACGTGTTCCTTGTCTTGAAACCCCCTGCTACCTCCCCCCTCAAACTATTGTTCATGGTCATCCCAGTCCATCAGGCCCGAGGATCTTGTGTCACACATCGAACCTGGTCTGGCGATTCGTTTGACAAATAATATTATACATGTTTCAGTCCCATTATCCTAAATCATCCCCCATCGCCCACTCTCACAGAGTCCAAAAGATTGTTCTATACATCTGTGTCTATTTTGTTATCTCGCGTACACGTTTATCATTGCCATCTTTCTAAATTCCACGTATATGTGTTAGTTTACTTTATTGGCATTTTTCTTTCTGGCTAACTTCACTCTGTATAATATGCTTCAGTTTCATCCACCTCACTAGAACTGATTGAAATGTATTATTTTTAATGACTGAGTAAAACTCCCTTGTGTATATGTACCACAGCTTTCTTATCCATTCGTCTGCAGATGGACATCTAGGTTGCATCCATGCCCTGGCTATTAGAAACAGTGCTGTGATGAACATTGGGGTACATGTGTCTCTTTCAATTCTGGTTTCCTTGGTGTATATGGCCAGCAGTGGGATTGCTGGTCGTATGGCAGTTCTATTTACAGTTTTTTTTGTTTGTTTGTTTTTGTTTGTTTTTTAAGGAATCTCCACAGTGTTCTCCATAGTGGCTGTACTAGTTTGCAATCCCACTAACAGTGTAAGAGGGTTCCCTTTTCTCCACACTCTCTCCAACATTTATTGCTTGTAGACTTTTGGATAGCAGACATTCTGACTGGCATGAAATGGTACCTCACTAGAATTTTGATTTGCATTTCTCTGATAATGAGTGATGTTAAGAATCTTTTCATGTGTTTGTTAGCCATCTCTATGTCGTCTTTGGAGAAATGTTTGTTTATCCTTTGGCCTATTTTATCATGGGGTCGTTCATTTTCCTGGAATTGAGGTTCAGAAGTTGCTTGTATATATTTGAAGTTAATTATTTGTCAGTTGCTTCACTTCAGTTCAGTCGTGTGTGACTTTTTGAGACTCCATAAATTGTAGCACACCAGAACTCGCTGTCCGTAACCAACTCCCGGAGTTCACTCATGCTCACATCCATCGAGTCAGTGATGCCATCCAGCCATCTCATCCTCTGTTGTCCCCTTTTCCTGCCTCCAATCCCTCCCAGCTTCAGAGTTTTTCCAATGAGTCAACTCTTCACATGAGGTGACCAAAATCTTGGTTTCAGCTTTGGCATCATTCCTTCCAAAGAACGGCCAGGACTGATCTTCTTTAGAATCGACTGGTTGGATTTCTTTACAGTCCAAGGGACTCTCAAAAGTCTTTTCCTACACTACAGTTCAAAAGCATCAGTTCTTCAGTGCTCAGCTTTCTTCACAGTCCAATTATCATTTTCATACGTGACTACTGGAAAAACAATAGTCTTGACTAGAAAGAACTTTTTTGGCAAAATAATGTCTCTGCTTTTCAATATGCTCTCTAGGTTGGTCATAAATTTCCTTACATAGGGTAAGCATCTTTTAATTTCATGTCTTCAATCAATATCTGCAGTGATTTTGGAGATCAAAAAAATAAAGTCTCACACTGTTTCCATTGTTTCCACTGTTTCCCCATCTATTTCCCATGAAGTCATGGGACAGATGCCATGATCTTAGTTTTTTCAATTTTGAGCTTTCAGCCAACATTCCAGTCCAGCGTTTCTCATGATGTACTCTGCATAGAAGTTAAATAAGCAGGGTGACAATATACAATAGTCTTGACTAGAAAGAACTTTTTTGGCAAAATAATGTCTCTGCTTTTCAATATGCTCTCTAGGTTGGTCATAAATTTCCTTACATAGGGTAAGCATCTTTTAATTTCATGTCTTCAATCAATATCTGCAGTGATTTTGGAGATCAAAAAAATAAAGTCTCACACTGTTTCCATTGTTTCCACTGTTTCCCCATCTATGCCCCATGAAGTCATGGGACAGATGCCATGATCTTAGTTTTTTCAATTTTGAGCTTTCAGCCAACATTCCAGTCCAGCGTTTCTCATGATGTACTCTGCATAGAAGTTAAATAAGCAGGGTGACAATATACAGCCTTAACGTACTCCTTTTCTTATTTGGGACCAGTCTGCTGTTCCATGTCCAGTTCTAACTGTTGTTTCCTGACCTGTATACAGATTTCTCAAGAGGCAGGTTAGGTGGTCTGGTATTCCCATCTCTTTCAGAATTTTCCACAGCTTATTGTGATCCACACAGTCAAAGGCTTTGGCACTGTCAATAAAGCAGAAATAGATGTTTTTCAGGAACTCTCTTGCTTTTTCCATGATCCAGAGGAGGTTGGCAATTTGATCTCCGGTTCCTCTGCCTTTTCTAAAACCAGCTTGAACATCAGGGAGTTCACAGTTCACGTATCGCTGAAGCCTGGCTTGGAGAATTTTGAGCATTACTTTACTAACCTGTGAGATGAGTGCAATTGTGCAGTAGTTGGAGCTTTCTTTTGCATTGCCTTTCTTTGGTATTGGAATGAAAACTGACCTTTTCCTGTCCTGTGGCCACTGCTGTGTTTTCCAAATTTGCTGTCATATTGAGTGCAGCACTTTCACAGCATCTTCTTTCAGGATTTGAAATAGCTCAACTGGAATTCCATCATCTCCACTAGCTTTGTTTGTAGTGATGCTGTCTAAGGCCCACTTGACTTCACATTCCAAGATGTCTGGCTCTAGATTAGTGATCACATCATCATGATTATCTGGGTCGTGAAGATCTTTTTTTGTACAGTTCTTCTGTGTATTCTTGCCACTACAGGCATACCCTAATACAGTCTCTTCCCTCACACCCCCTCTCTCCATCTCTCCCCAATAAACACAAGCCCTCGCCCAGGAATTGCCCCAGAATCTCTAAACTTCATTTCCCAGCCACTGTGCCTTTCAGGAGACACATGTCCCTGTCTGGAGTATGTACGGCTGTAGCAAGGACTCTTTGATTCTCATTGCATCTAGGTTTCCACAGATCAGCTGTTTCACTCTCAGCTTTAAATTTTTATTCTATGATTCAGACAATTGTCCCAATGTGGGTTGGACCCCTGCTTCATTTCCTTCACCCACTCGGGGCAGATCCAGTCCTACTAACACTCCTGTTTTTTCCCCCAGTTCTTTCATCCTACTGAGTTTTGTGTGGTTCTGTATATTCTTTTCCACTTGTCAGGTACTCCTGTCTGCTTTCAGCTGATGTTCTGATTACTCTTCTGTGTCTGAAGGTATATGCCTGATGTATCTATGGAGAGATGTACTCCACATCCATCCACAGCTTCACCATCTTGTTCTCTCATCTCACAAGAGTTTTAGAGCACAGAATCCACAGTAGTAGTAGGTGTGCTATAAAATGTGAGTTCAGGTATACTCTTGAGGGCAAGCTCAGTGATTTTAGCACAGTTGATCTAAAGCATGGATTTAGTGTTGGCCATACACATGCTTCAAATGTTAAGAAAATTATTTATGTTGTGCCAATTCTAGAGCACAAGATCATTGGTTGTGTAACATTTCCTGTAGAATGCAAGTTCAATTGTAGAAAGAGGTATGCTCTGCAATGCAACTGAGCAGTTTTAGACATCTCATGTTAGAGTACATGCTCAATAGTGGTAAGAATTGTGCTCTAGTGTGCATTCTGTAGCGGCTGGATGCATGTTGCCAGTGCCAGTGGGATAGCTTCAGACAGCCTATTCTAAAGTGCAAGCACACTAGTGGCAGATTGTGTGTCCAGATTGCAAGCTAGGCAGCTTCAGTACTTCTGTGCTAGAGCTGAGATACAGTAGTGCTGTATGCAGGCTCTAAAGTGCCATCTTACTATTTGTGTCACATCTGCTCTAGAGCACAGTCTTAGTAGTGGTGGGGTGAATCCTCAAAAGCACAATCTCAGATGAAGCACGAGTTCTCTAAAGCAAAAATTCAGTATTTGAAGCATGCTTGATCTAGATCATGGGTCTGTATTAACAGGTGTATGCCTAAAGTGTGTTTCACTGTTGAGGTACATGCTGAAGAGTTAAGTTCAGGAGATGCAGCATACCTGCTCTACATGTGCTTCAGAGTGTTGTCTCAGGAGTTGCAGTGCACGTACTCAAGAGTGCGGACTACAGAGGGATATGCAGAGGGACATGTTCTCTTGAACTCCAGGTTTTTATTTTTGGTTGCATATCCAGAGATCAAATTCAGAAAATGTGATATACCTGCTCTGCCACACAAGCTCAGTAGTGAGAAGATAAGCTCTCAACAGTGAAAGCGCAAAGGTTGTGGCATATGTGTATTGTGACACATGATCAATTGAGGCAGGAAATATGAAGTATACACCAGGTCTGTAGTGGTGGCACATCATCCATAGATGTACAGGTACACTACTCACAGCTTGCATAGTCGAGAGTGCTGGATGACTAGCAGCAAAATGGCTGGTATAAAATGTCACTGGGGTAATTGTTGCACACATTATGCTTCAGAATTCAAGGTCACTAGTGGTAACAGAGTTGATCTAGAATGACGGTTCACTCATGGGTAGGATATGTGTTTTAAAATGCAGCCTCCATTTTCCTGGAATAGGTCCTCCAGAATGCAACCTCAGAAGTTGGGACACCTGCTCTAGAGTGCAGGAAGAAGAGAGGGGAAAATATTCAACAGAGGGCAATCCAAGTCATTGGCAATTTTCAGCTGCAGAGTTGGGCTCACTAGTTTAAACACACAGGTCATGGATCAAGATTAGTAGTAGTGGAACTCATCCTCTGCCGGGGTCCAGCCCTGGTGGATCCAGGGAAATTTGAAGCATGGATGGTGTAGGCGAGGGAAACTTATTTATTTATTAATATAAGATTAGATTAGGAAGAAATAGTGTAGTAGGAAAATTCAGTTCAGTTCAGTCGCTCAGTCGTGTCCGACAAGCTTTAGCATCATTCCTTCCAAAGAAATCCCAGGGTTGATCTCCTTCAGAATGGACTGGTTGGATCTCCTTGCAGTCCAAGGGACTCTCAAGAGTCTTCTCCAACACCACACTTCAAAAGCATCAATTCTTCGGCGATCAGCCTTCTTCACAGTCCAACTCTCACATCCATACATGACCACAGGAAAAACCATAGCCTTGACTAGACGGACCTTAGTCGGCAAAGTAATGTCTCTGCTTTTGAAAATGCTATCTAGGTTGGACATAACTTTTCTTCCAAGGAGTAAGCGTCTTCTAATTTCATGGCTGCAGTCACCATCAGCAGTGATTTTGGAGCCCCAAAAAAAAAAATAAAGTCTGGCACTGTTTCCACTGTTTCCCCATCTATTTCCCATGAAGTGATGGGACCAGATGCCATGATCTTCGTTTTCTGAATGTTGAGCTTTAAGCCAACTTTTTCACTCTCCTCTTTCACTTTCATCAAGAGAAAATAGGCTGAATAACTTGGCTTATGGGGAAAACTCGTAAAATCTCAGGACAAGAGATTTGCACCATCTATACTGGGCCACCGGTGCCCACTTGAATACTGAAGGGTTCCCCACCTTAGTCTCCTTTTTGCATGGGTCTTAGAAGCCAGGGCAAGTAAGTAAACGTGGTAACCCACCCTGCTCCAGATGGGAATTCAGCAGGAAAAGGAGAGGGAGGGAGAGGGAGAAAAAGAGAGAGAGAGAAGGGGGGAGACAGATTCCCAAGAAACTAGGCCGAGAGAATACTCCGAGAAATGGGTCCATCCTTTATTGTTCAGAAGGCTTATTACACTTTTGATAATACATGGAGATCAATGCCTAACACAAAGTTATGCAGCGTTAGCAGCCCAGACTCTTATCAAAACCAGGCTTTTCTCTCTTCATACCTAGTTGTATACACAAATCTTAGGTGATTTACATCATCTTTTGGCCAAAAGGGCCAATTAACATTTTACAGTCCTTTTATGATAAGGTTTTTCAACCAGAAGGTTTATTTGTGTTGTTCTTCTCAAAGTCTGGAGTCACTCGCAGAAAAACACTAAATAAAGTTACATTCTTACATAGCAAAGATATAGAAATTTATAACAAGTAAAAGGAGTACAGTGATTTGTAACAAAAGAAAAGTAATTAACTCAAAAGTCTAGTGCTGCTAACATCAAAACTACTATATATCTTTTTCTATATCCCATTTACATTGATTAATATCCTCCCAGGGGCCTAAAATATAAATAATATGGAGGCCTGGTGGCAAACATTAAGTCAATGGTGAAAACCCTCTACCAATATTATTTTTAACTCTCTAGAAAAGGCTCTGTATCTTTAAGATACTTTTAAGCTTTGTGCCTCTCGTGGTTGGGGGGCTGTAAGCAATTCACAAGCTGTAAGAGGCCTGGGGGAACCTGTTAGGCAAATTAGAGAGCTATCAGAGGGGGTTTTAAGCTGAGACCTTCTTTTGCAGGAGACTGAAGCCCTGAATTAACTGTGCCATGCCTGCTTAGTGTAAGGACTCAGAAGTGACAAGTGTGCTGTAGTACTAGGATTTATACTGCTGGGATGTATGACTCAGTGTCCAGTTGTGTAGTTCAGGCATTCTTACTCTACAGCATAGCCTCAGTAGTGTCAGATCATTGGCTCTTGAAGGCACACACAGACATGATGGGAGATGTGCTTCTGAGTAAACCTCAGTAGTGCAAAACCTATGATAAAATGTGTGCACTCTGTAGTCATGAGATCTGTACTCCCAGTTTCATGTTCAGTTCATGTGTGGCATGTGTTCAAGTAGAGCATGTTCTCAGCAAAGTCTGGATGCCTGCAGTTGAACTCATGCTCAGTAGAGGTGTACCATGTCCTCCAGTGTTTAAACTCACTATGTCTACAGGACTGCTGGCTCAGTTTTGTCCAGAAGTAAATTTCAGAGTGCAAGTTCAGTAATTGTTTAGGCACACCTGAACTACAGTGCAGGTTGAGTAGTGGTCTGACTTACCTATAAAGCAACAAGCTAATGACTGTGATAGTTATGCTTTAGAGTGAAAGTTCAGCCAGTGATGAACTCTTGTTTGGGAAGGCAGTTTCAGTAGTATGGGGATCCAGAATCCAGAGTGTAATATACCAAAAGTGTATGTGTACTTACAACAGGAATGTTTTAGGGACAGGCTCAGGAGTGGCTGGCCATATTCTCAAGAACTTGGGTTCAGGAGTGATGGGATGGATGCTCTATTGTGCAGTCTCAATGACAGCAATGCATTTGTTCTAAATCTTGTTAATAATCTCAATAGTGGCAGAAAGGATGATCCAGATTGGAAACTATGTAGTTACAGCGAGCCTCCTCTCGATGGCAGTCTCAGTATTGACAAGTACGTATTTCAGAGGGCAAGCTCAGTGTTTGTAGTGTGTGTGGCTAGAAACCAGAAAACGAAATGGCAACCACCCCAATATTCTTGCCTGGAGAATCCCGTGGACAGAGGAGCCTGGTGGGCTGCTGTCCATATGTTCACACAGAGTCAGAGAAGACTAAAGAGACTTAGCATGCATTGGAAAAGAAAGTGGCAACCCACTCCAGTATTCTTGCCTGGAGAATCCCAGGGATAGGGGATCCTGGTGGGCTGCTGTCTACATGGTCACAAAGAGTCAGATATGACTGAAGTGACTTAGCAGCAGCAGCAGTGGAGGTCTGAAATCAGGAGTCAGTACTTGTGAAAAGCTTCTTGCATTTTCAGTCATTAGAGCATGCCAGGTCCAGAGCACAGGTGCACTTGGTTGTAATATTTATGCTCTAGAGTTGTATGTTCCAGAGTACAAGCTAATTAGTGCACCTGTTCTAATTCAATTCTCAGTGAAATCAGAATGCAAACTCGTGATTTCAACCTCAGTAACTTCTGCATGCATAATCAGAAGTAATGGTGCACACACTCATGAGGGCCAGATCTTGAGTTGCAGGATAATTGCCAGAGAGTGGGGCACAACAGTGGTAAGAAGCATACTTCAGAGTGCAGACTAATTAGCTGCTGGATGCATGCTACAGAGGGTGAGCTCAGTAGCTTCACTGCGTTCATGCTTCACACTATGAGCTCAGTAGTATGTGATGATGTTATATTGACAGTATACACCTTAGAGCACTTGCTTAGTAGTGGCAGAATGCTTTTCTTTGAATATAAACTCGGTAGACTAGTCCTCAGAGAAGGCAATAGCAACCCACTCCACCACTGTTGGCTGGAAAATCCCATGGACAGGGGAGCCTGGTGGACCATAATCCATGGGTCGCTAAGAGTCGGACACGGCTGAGTGACTTCACTTTCACTTTTCACTTTCATGCATTGGAGAAGAAAATGGCAACCCACTCCAGTGTTCTTGCCTGGAGTATCCCAGGGATGGGAGAGCCTCATGGGCTGCTGTCTATGGGGTCACACAGAGTTGGACACGACTGAAGCGACTTAGCAGCAGCAGTCTGGTCCTAAGATGGGAGTGACATATGAGAAGGAGTTCAGGTTTTCCTCAGTAAATACCTCAAAAGATTGTCAGGATATGGAGTAACTTTCACTAAACAAGTTCTATATGCTTGCAGAAGAAACCAGATACCCAGAAAGGCCAATCAATTTGCTCATAATGAGGTAGGAGAAGAGATAAACAAAAATAGACAAAGGATTTAGGGACAGAGACTGATTCTAGAACCAGACATGCAGCAATGGAGTGCTTCTGAATTGTAACCCTGCTTATTTAAATTAGATGCAGAGTACATCATATGAAATGCCAGACTGGATGAAGCACAAGCCTGAATCCAGACTGCTGGGAGAAATGGCAATAACCTCAGATACACAGATGACAAAACCCATATAGCAGAAAGTGAAGAGGGACTAAAGAGCCTCTTGACGAAAGTGAAACAGGAGAGTGAAAAAGCTGGCTTAAGATTCAACATTTAAAAGCGAAGATCATGGCATCTGGTCCCATGATTACCTGGCCAGCAGATTTGGAAACAGTGGAAACGGTGAGAGACTATTTTCTTGGCTCAGAAATCACTGTAGATGGTGGCTGCAGCATAAAATTAAAATACACTTGCTTCTTGGAAGAAAAGCTATGACCAACCTAGACAGTATATTTAAAAACTGAGACATTACTTTGCCAACAAAAGTCTTTCTAGTCGAGGCTATAATTTTTCCAGTAGTCATGTATGGATGTGTCAATTGGACTATACAGAAAACTGAGCCCTAAAATCTTGATAATTTTGAAGTGTGGTGTTGGAGAAAACTCTTGAGAGTCCCTTGGACAGCAAGGGAATGAAATCAGTCAGTAAGAAATTCAGTCCTGAATATTTATTGGAAGGACTGATGCTAAAGCTGAAACTACAATACTGGCTACATGACGCTAAGAACTGACTTTTGCAAACTACCCCAGTGTTGGGAAACATTGAAGACAGGAGGAGAAGCTCTCTGAAACAGTAGCTCTCTGGAAGAGTACTCTGGATGACAGAGGATGAGATTGAGTTCATCACCAACTCAATGGAGATGAGTTTGAGCAAGCTATGGAAGTTGGTGATGGACAGAGGAGCCTGGTGTGCCACAGGCCTTGGGGTTGCAAATAGTTGGACAAGACTGAGCAACTGAACTGAACTTGTGTTGGGGATAGAGAGTCAAATCCTAGACAGATTGATAAGAAGTCTGGGCTCCCCAAAGAGAAGAAACATGTCTGGATTCTTGAGGAGGAGATAGGGTTCTGGAATTCTCAAGGAGGAGAAAACGGCAAAGATGTTTGTTTACTTGTTTGTTTTTCTCTATATTCCTTAGTCACATAAAGTGTTCCTTTTTTTTTTTTTTTTTAAACCTGGAACTGATGATTATACAGCAAGCAACTCAGGTTAAACTCTGTAATTGGGATTATATAGCAACAATGTATCATGCTTGAGGATAATTTCTCCTTCCTGAAAACCTTCTGACTAATCCTAATATTTTAGAAGGTGTATTATGGGAGTTGGTCTAGTAAGATCTTTCTATTGTTAAATTCTAATCTCATTATCCTAAAATATAAATTGTGGGAGAAGGTCTGGTGAAATTTTCACAAACTTCAGACATTCTTTTGATTTATTATAATAACTAAATTAAAATGTATGTAACTCCCTTGCTGACACTAGCAAGGGGGCTATTCTCTAGCCCCCTTCTGATGTCCATGTCAGAAGCTTTCTCTGTCCCTTTTCTTACTTTAATAAAACTCTGCTATGCAAGAGTTCTTGAGTGATCAAGCCTGGTCCCTGGTCCTGAAGATAAATCTTCTTCTTCAGAGATCATGAATCCAGCACTATTCATCTTAAGCTATTAGAGAAGGAGAAGTTTCAATACCAGAGGAAACCCTCTCAGAGGTTGATTCCGTGGGCCACTTTGGAATCTCAGAGGGTAGTATAAACACTCACTCCCCCGCCTAAACAAAAATCATCTCAGTTTTAAAGCCAAAAAGGCAATTATCAGTGGAAAATTACTTCACAGTCTCATGTCCACCCACAATGAGTGGGGGCTATGTACACAGGCTCCCTCTGCATCTTCAGTCCTTAGAATAAAGACAGGGTTTGAATGCCCTGAGGACCCTCTGAGAGAACTAATGTGATATAGCAGCCTGAACCACAGAATGCCAGAGAGACAGAAATTAAAAAAAAAAGAAAAGGAATGTTCCCTTGGGAAGGCTCTAAGACCACACTGCAACCCCTGACCTGCTCACACAACAGACTGTGCCCTAGTATTTACCAAAGGAGAGCAAGTCAGCTTCCATTATGACCCTCCCAGAAGGCAAAATTTCAGAATGTTGATAACCAGAAGCAGAAGACCATAAGCTTTTAGGCCGAGGAGACTGCACCTCCTGCCAAACTGTGAGCCAACTCTATCCATGAGCAGCCTTTAACCATGGTTTCCTGGGATCTGGGACAGTTTATAGCCACCAAGAGTGTCATAACCTGAGATCAACTCCTCAGAGGAGATGCACAGCTAACCATGGACTGTATCCCTGTAGACTATCTGAGATACTGAGCAGATTGAACCTGAGCATTATTTAAGAAAAGATTGCCCACCAGGGACTATGACACCACAGCAATCCTGAGAGCCTGAGTGGCTCTCTGGAACAGTGTACTCTGGAACATCCTGGAACCTGAGCATCTTGGACCTGGGAAGTGCATGAGACAAAGAGCCCACCTGGGACTATGCTCTGGCAGAGCAACAGGCCACTTGGGCTTGGGAAGAGTGGGACATGCATGGCTCACCTGGGACTGAGCCTTCATAGAACACCCGGGAATCTGAGCAGCTTGGACCTGGGAAGTGCAGGAGGCACGCGGCCAACCTGGGACTGCATGCCTAGCACAGGATGGACCCTGAGTAGCTTGGGCCTGGAAGTGCATGAGATACATGTTCCACCTGTGACTGTGCCCTCAAGAAGTGCCCAGGAGCTTGAGTGTTTGGATGTGAGAAGTGCACATCACCTTGGATTTTGGCAGACCCTGTGCTTTCCATTTGTAGGCTCTCCACAAATCCCAGAGGTATTTGTTTGCAGTGTTCCTACCTCTCCACAGCACAACAGATAAAGTGACCCTGATAAGGGTCTACTGTCACCTCTTCCTATCAGAGCTTAAATAAGACACTGAAGGGATTTGCAAGCAGAGGAGGCCAACCTATGTAAAGGTAAGACAGGAGAACCACTCCAGAAGTGGCAGGTGTAATAGATTAAAGTCAAGCAGTAAAATTTCATTTAAAGGCAATTGCAGACTTCAAGGAAAAGTGCAAGCTAGAACAAGGGATTACCTGACACTGAAGTGACCCCACAGTATTTTTTCTACTTTTTGGGTTTGAATATGTTTTGGATTATTTTATATTGTACATTTGACAGTCCAAATTCTAGTCTGGGTTTTTATTTTTTTCTTTCTGATATTTGTTATTAGTTTGTAGCATTAAGAGACTGTTTTTTTCAAATGCATTTTCACTCAGGAATTTGATTACAGGCTTGATTGTTCTCATTCCTTTTGACTTTTTTTTCTCCTCCTCATCATCTCTATCTAGTTCTTCCCTCTTCTTTTCTGTATATTATGCTGTGAATTCCTTTGTTCAGGATGTTGAGTTATTTCACCACTAACATGGGATTTTGTCTGTTGTGCCATGTTGAAAGAGTAGTCTTGAGGTTATTGAAAGAGGGGGACCAAAAACAAGAGGCAGTAGTTCTGCCCCAGAACTTTGGATCATCATAGAACCCCTGGCCCCAGGGAATAGTGATAGACAAGATCTCATCCAAAAAGATACATGCCTACACTATAAGTAAGCTCCATCCAAGAGCAGCAAGTTCCATTGCAAGAGAACCCATGGTAATCTTCCAACTAAACATGAACACACTCAAGAAAATTAAAAGACAGCCTTCTCAGTTCAGTTGTGTCCGACTCTTTGCAACCCCATGGACTGCAGCACACCAGGCCTCCCTGTCAACCACCAACTCCCAAAGTTTACTCAACTCATGACCACTGAGTCAGGAATGTCATCCAAACATCTCATCCTCTCTCATGTCTTTCTCTTCTGGACCTCAGTCTTTCCCAGAGTCAGTGTCTTTTCAAATGAATCAGCTCTTTGCATCAGGTGGCCAAAGTATTGGAGTTTCAGCTTCAGCATCAGTCCTTCCAATAAATATTAAGGAATGATCTCCTTCATGATGGACTTGTTGGATTTCCTTGCAGTACAAGGGATTCTCAAGAATCTTCTCCAACACTACAGTTCAAAAGCATCAATTATTCGATGCTCAACTTTCTTTATAGACCAACTCTTACATCCATACATGACTACTAGAGAAACCATAGCTTTGACTAGACAGACCTTTGTAGGAAACGTAATGCCTTTTCTTTTTAATATGCTGTCTAGTTTGGTCATAACTTTCCTTCCAAGGAGTAAGCGTCTTTGAATTTCATGGCTGCAATCACCATCTGCAGTGATTCTGGAGCCCCCAAAAAGAAAGTCAAATACTGATTGCCCACTTATTTGCCATAAAGTTATGGGATCAGATGCCATGATCTTAGTTTTCAGAATGTTGTGACTTAAGCCAACTTTTTCACTCTCCTCTTTCAATTTCATTAAATGGCTCTTTAGTTCTTCCCTTTCTGCCATAAGGGTGGTGTCATCTACACTTCTGAGGTTATTTCTCCTGGCAAACTTGATTCCAGCTTTTGCTTCATCCTGCACAGCGTTTCTCACGATGTACTCTGCATAGAAGTTAAATAAGCAGAGTGACAATATAGAGCCTTGACATACTCTTTTTCCTATGTGGAAGCAGTTGTTCCATGTCTCATTCAAACTGATATTTTCTGACCTGCAAAGAGGCTTCTCAAGAAGCAGGTCAGCTGCTCTGGTATTCCCATCTCTTTCAGAATTTCCCAATACTGTAATTCACACAGTCAAAGTCTTTGGACTAGTCAATAAAGCAGAAGTAAATCTTTTTCTGGAACTCTCTTGATTTACTGATGATCCAGCAGATGTTGGCCATTTGATCTCTGGTTCCTCAGACTTTTCAAAAACCAGCTTGAACATCGGGAAGTTTACAGTTCGTGTATTGCTGAAGCATGGCTTAGAGAACTTTTAGCATTACTTTACTAGCCTGTGAGATAAGTGCAATTGAGCCATAGTTTGAGGATTCTTTGGCATTGTTTTCTTTGGTATTGGAATGAAAGCGGACCTTTTCCAGTCCCGAGCCACTGCTGAGTTTTTTTTTTTTTTCAAATTTTCTGGCATATTGAATGCAGCTCTTCTATAGCATAAACTTTTAGGATTTGAAATAGTTCAACTGAAATTCTATCACTTCCACTAACTTTGTTCATAGTGATGCTTCTTAAGGCCCACCTGACTTCACATTCCAAGATGTCTGGGCCTAGGTGAGTGATCACATCATCATGATTATTTGGGTTGTGAAGAGTTTGATGTACAGTTCTTCTGTGTGTTCTTTGCCACCTCTTCTTAATATCTACTGCTTCTGTTAGGTCCATACCATTTCTGTCCTTTATTGTGCACATCTTTGCATGAAATGTCCCCTTGGTGTCTCAAATTTTCTTGAAGAGATCTCTAGTCTTTTCCATTCTATTGCTTTGCTCTACTTCTTTGCACTTATAACCGTTGAAGGCTTTCTTATCTCTCCTTGCTATTCTTTGGAACTCTATATTCAAATGGGTCTTTGTTTCATTCTCTCCTTTGTCTTTCATGTCTCTTCATTTCACAGCTATTTGTAAGGCCTCCTCAGGCAGTCATTTTGCCTTTTTGCATTTCTTTTGTTGGGGATGATCTTGATCCCTGTTTCCTGTACAATGTCATGAACCTCCGTCCACAGTTCATCATGCGTACTATCAGATCTAGTCCCTTAAATTTATTTCTCACTTATACTGTGTAATCATAAGGGATTTGATATAGGTCATTTCTGAATTGTCTAGTGGTTTCCCCTACTTTCCTCCATTTAAGTTTGAATTTGGAAATAATGGTTTCATGATCTGAGCCACAGTCACCTCCTGGTCTTGTTTTACGCTGTCTGGGAGCAGTAAGCATCTTTTAAATTCATGGCTGTAGTCACTATCTGCAGTGATTTTGGAGCCCTCCAAAATAATGTCTGCCACCATTTCCACTGTTTCCGCATCTATTTACCATGAAGTGATGGGGCAGGATGCCATCTCAGTTTTCTTAATGTAGAGCTTTAAGCCTCCTTCTTCACTCTCCTCTTTCACTTTCATCAAGAGACTCTTCAGTTCCTCTTCACTTTCTGCCATAAGGATGGTGTCATCTGCATATCTGAAGTTATTGACATTTCTCCTGGCAATCTTGATTCCTGTTTGTGTTTCTTCAAGGCCAGCATTTCTCTGCATAGAATTTAAATAAGCAGAGTGACAATATACAGCCTTGATGTCCTCCTTTTCCTATTTGAAGCAAGTCTGTTATTCAATGTCCAGTTCTAACTGTTGCTTCCTGCATATAGGCTTCTCAAGAGGCAGGTCCAGTGGCCTGGTAGTCCCATCTCTTTCAGAATTTTCCAGTTTATTTGGAT
Organism: Cephalophus harveyi; assembly: GCA_006410635.1. Taxonomy (NCBI): domain Eukaryota; kingdom Metazoa; phylum Chordata; class Mammalia; order Artiodactyla; family Bovidae; genus Cephalophus; species Cephalophus harveyi. The sequence goes on from SJYT01063780.1 coordinate 25,497, forward strand.
CCATACAGTCAGAGGCTTTATCATAGTCAGTAAAGCAGAAGTAGATGTTTTTCTGGAACTTGATTATTTTTCCAAAGATCCAGCAGATGTTGGGAATTTGATCTCTGGTTCCTCTGTACTTTCAAAAACAAGCTTGAACATCTGGAAGTTCATGGTTCACGTATTGCTGAAGCCTGGGTTGGAGATTTTTGAGCATTACTTTGCTAGCATGTGAGAGGAGTACAATCGCATGGTAGTGTGAGCATTCTTTGGCATTGCCTTTCTTTGAGATTGGAATGAAAACTGACTGTTTCCTGCTGAGCCACTGCTGAGATTTTTGAAATTCCTGGGATGCTGAGTGCACCTCTTTCACAGCATCATCTTTGAAGATTTGAAATAGCTCAACTGGAATCAAAACCATAATAGAGCCCCACAACTTTCTAATGGAGACTGCATTTCCTCTCAGAGAAAATGAGATTCACAGCCATCTTCTATAACAACAACAACAAAAACAAGTTCCCTCAACTAGAAAACCTTCACAAGTCACTACTCCCACCACATTCACTGGGAGGAGACTACACAATTAAGAGCAATGATGACCCTCTAGTTTGTAGAAAATGGACCCCAAAGACAGCCATCTAAACAACATGAAAAGGCAGAGACATATCCAGTGGTTGAAGTAACACAATAGAAATCAACAAATCAATGAAACAGGAGGAGGTAGAAAGTCTACAGGAAAAACAATTCAGCATAATAATAGTCAAAGTTTTGGAAACAAATGGATCTACAGATAGATAGACTTTAGACATGGATTGAGAAGATGAAAGGGTTGTTTTAAATGGACCTAGAAGAAATAATGTGTAGTCAAACAGTAAGGAACAATGAAATAATTGAGATAGAATTGACTCTGGACAACAGAAACAGTAGAGTAACTGAGGAAGAAGAAGACTAAGTGAGCTGGAAGATAGAATGTTGGAAATAAATGAAGCAGAACAGGAAAAAAAAGAAATTGACAAGCTCAGATAACTCTAGGACAATGTTAAATATCCCCATATTTAAATGATAGGTTTCCCAGAGAAAGAAGACAAAAGAAAAGGGCGTGAAAAAATATTTGAGGATGAAATAGTTTAAAACTTCCTTGAAATGAGAAAGGGAATAGACACCTAAGATGAAAAATCCCAGTGTGTCCCATAGGGATAAATCCAAGACAAAACATGTCAAAACACACATTAATGAAAATAAAAACAAACAAATAAATATACACAATGAACAAATATTAAAGGCAACAGGTATAACAACAAATGACACAGAAGGTAATCCCCATAAGGATAACAGCTGATCTTACAATAGAAACACTTCAGTTTAGAAGGGAATGGAAGGATAAACTTAAAGTGATGAAAGGCAAAAACCTAAAGGCAAGATTACTCTATCCAACAAGGATAGTATTCTAATTCAAAAGAGAGGAAAAAAAAAAAGTTTTACAGACAAACAAAAACAATTAGTATTCAGAACCACCACACCAGCACTTAAGGAAATGCTGAAGGATCTTCTCTAGATAGGAAACAGAAAAGCATATAAAAGCAAAGCCATAAAATAAATAGTAAATGGTAAGAAGATCAAGCTTATCAACAACTACCTTAAACAGAAATGGGCTAAATGCTCCAATGAAAAGACAAAGGCTGGGTGAATGCATACAAGAATATACTGTCTGCAAGAAAACCACCTCATAACTAAGGACAAATACAGACTGAAAGTGATGGCCAGGAAAAAGCTATTTTGTGAAAATGCAGAGCAAAAGAAAGTGGGAGGAGCAATACTTATATCAAATAAATGGACTTTAATTAAAGACCACTATAGGAGACAAAGAATGTTGCATTGCATAACAATCAAGGTATCAATCCAAGAAGAAGCTATGTGCACCCAATGTAGGAGCATCTCAATACAAGAGGCAAATGCCAACAACTATTAGAGCCGAAATAGACACTAACCAATAGAATTGGCTGATTTTAATACTCCACTCATAACATGGGCATATCATCCAGACAGAAATAAAATAAGGAAAATCAAGTTTCAGAAGATATATTAGACTAGTTTGACCTAATTGATATCTACAGGGTATCCCACCCCAAAAGAACAGATTTCACCTATTTCTCCTTTTTCTCATGTGCAAATGGAACAGTATTTGAGGACAGATCACATCCAAGGCCACATCTAACCTTGGTAAACTTCAAGAAATTGTAATCTTTTCAAGCATATTTTCTGATCACAATGTTGTTACATCAGATATCAACTCCAGGAAAAAAAAAAAAATAACTAAAGGAAATACAAATAATTTGGAGGCTAAACAGCCCAAAATTCAAATTTGAATTCAACAAAACTCAGAGTTTTTATTAAGAAAAAAAAAAAAAAAAACTCTGCCAAGTTAGTCATAGGAATATACCTCAACATAATGAAAGCCAGATATGACAAAACCACAGCAAACATTATTGTCAATAAAGAAAAACTTAGAACCTTCCCTTTAAAATCAGCATTAACACAAGAGTGCCCACACTCATCACTAATAGTTCTGGGAATTCTAGGGACAGCTTTCAAAGAAGAAAAATATATAAAAACAATCCTCATTGGAAAAGAAGAGGTAGAAATCTCTATTTGCACATGACATTATCTTTTACACAGAAAACCCAAGAGATGCTACCAGAAAATTACTAGAGTTAATCAATTCAGTTCAGTTCAGTTCAGTCGCTCAGTCGTGTCCGACTCTCTGCGACCCCATGAATCGCAGCACGCCAGGCCTCCCTGTTCATCACCATCTCTCGGAGTTCACTCAGACCCACATCCATCAAGTCAGTGATGCCATCCAGCCATCTCATCCTTGGTCGTCCCCTTCTCCTCCTGCCCCCAATCCCTCCCAGCATCAGAGTCTTTTTCAATGAGTCAACTCTTCGCATGAGGTGGCCAAAGTACTGGAGTTTCAGCTTTAGCATCATTCCTTCCAAAGAAATCCCAGGGTTGATCTCCTTCAGAATGGACTGATTGGATCTCCTTGCAGTCCAAGGGACTCTCAAGAGTCTTCTCCCACACCACAGTTCAAAAGCATCAATTCTTTGGCGCTCTGCCTTCTTCACGATCCAACTCTCACATCCATACATGACCACAGGAAAAAACATAGCCTTGACTAGACGGACCTTAGTCGGCAAAGCAATGTCTAAAAAATCAGAAAGAGAAATTAAGGAACAATCCTGTTCACCATGGCAATGAAAGCGATAAAATAACTAGAAATAAATTTGCATAAAAAACCAAAGGGCTTCCCTGATAGCTCAATTGCTACAGAAGCTGCCTGCAATGCAGACTCCTGTTTGATTCCTGGGTCAGGAAGAACCCCTGAAGAAGGGATAAGCTATCCACTATAGTATTCTTGGGCTTCCCTTGCATCCTGGCTCGTGAAGAATCCTCCTGCAATCTGTGAGACCTGTGTTTTATCTTGGGCATGAACCTCAAAGAAACTAGAATTTAAAGAAACACAGTACTCCAATATTTACTGAAGCACTGTTTACAATACCTAGGATGTGGAAATGACCAAATCCCTCTGGAGAAGGGAAAAGCCATTTCTGTATTCTGGCCTGGAGAATTCCAAATTCCATACACTGTATAGTCCATGGGATTGCAGAGTCCGACATGACTGAGCAACTTTCACTTTCCCAGAGAGATTAAAAAAAAAGCACTGATGAAAGATAACAAAACACATACAGATGGAGAAACATATCATGTTCTTTAAGTGGATGAATTGATATAGTTAATTGAATATACCAATTCAATTAACAATATCAAAACAATCAATAGAGTCAATGCAATACCTCTCAAACTACCAACAATATTTTCCATTAAACTAGAAAAATTGTTTTACGATTTGCATATAAACACATAAGACCTCGAAGAGCTAAAGCAATTTTGAGAAAGAAGAATGGAACTAAAGGAGTCAAACTTTCTGATTTCAGACTACACTACAAAGATATCAAGAGAGTATGAAACTTGCACAAACAGAAATATAGACCAATGGAACAAAATATAAATCCAAAGATAAATTTATGCACCCACTACCTTTGACGGTGGAGGCAAAAAAATATGCAATAGAAAAAGACATTTTCTTCAAAAAGTGTTACCGAGAAAACTAGACAGCTATGTGTAGAAACCAGAACACTATCTAACACCATGTTCAAAAATAAACTTAAAATGGATTACAGATGTAAATGTAAGACCAGAAAATATAAAACCCTTAGAGTAAAACATAGGTATAACCACCACAAAATAAGTCACAGCAAGATCCTCTATGACCAATTGCCTAGAGTAAATGAAATAAAAATAAATTAAAATAAAAGGAACCTAATTAAGCTGTATAGCTTTTGTACAATGAAGGAAACTATACTTAAGATGAATATGTATGCTTCAGAATTGGGAGAAAATAATAGCAACTGAAAAACTAACAACAAAAAATTAATCTCCAAATATGCAAGCTGTTCATGCTTCTCAATGCTCAGCTACAAATTCTACATAGAAAAACAAACCACGAATCAAAACATTGGCAAAAGCCTTCTCCAAAGAATATATACAGATTACTAAGAGACACAGAAATGTTGCTCGGCATCACTGATTATAAGATAAATGCAAATCAAAACCATATTGAGGTATCATTTCACACTGGTCACATTGGCCATCATTAAAATGTCTACAATATAATTACTGGAGAGGTGTGGAGAAAAGGGAACATTTTTACACTGTTGATGGGAATGCAGACTGGTACAATCATTATGGAGAACTTTGTGGAGACCACTTAGAAAATTGGAAATAAAAATGCCATATGACCCAGCAATCCCACTCTTGGGCAAGAACCTCAAGGAAACTAGAATTTAAAGAAACACAGTACTCCAATATTTATTGAAGCACTGTTTACAACACCTAGGATGTGGAAGTGACCAAGAGGTCCAGCAGCAGATCAGTGGTTAAGGAAGATTTGCTACATATACTCATGAAATATTACTCAGTTATAAAAAGTCATGGATTTGAGTCAGTTCTAACGAGTTGGAAGAGTGTTAAACATATTATACAGAGTGAAGTAACTAAGAAAGAGAAAGACAAAGCTGTATATTAACTCATATATGTGGAATTTAGAAAGATGGCCTATATGCAGGCCAGGAGAAGAGACAAAAATCTAAAGAACAGTTTTGGACTCAGTGGGAGAAGGTGAAGGTGGAATGATTTGAGAAAATAGCATTTAAATGTGTATGGTGCCATATGTAAAAAATAGATGACCAGTGTGAGGTTTTATAACATGGGTGCTATAGAATACACATGTCACAACTTCTGAACTTGCAATCTAATGCATGCATCAGCCACCAATGAGGCCACATTCTAGTGCACACCATGCATGTCTGAGCTTGCAGCCTGGAGCCCTCATTTTATCCCTTCTGATCCCACGATCCAGGGTAGCATATGGTAGCTGCTGAATTTGCACTTTAGGGGAGGTATCACACACTTATTAAGTCTGTAGTCTAGTATAAACGTACTGCATCTTGAATCTGCACGCTGGAGCAGGCATCTTGCCACTGATAATAGTGTTTATCGTCATCTAGTGTTTCACTGTCATGACATGCTTCCATTGCTTCTTCATCTTCTCTGGCCATCACTCTGTGTCGTTTATCACCATCCAGTGTTTATTTCAGTCCTGCAACCTGTTTCGAGTGCTTGTTCAACCCACTCCAGGTCAAACATATCTAGTATTCAGTGCTGTGACAGGTTAAGTGTTTCTTCATCCTCCCCTGGTTAAACACACACAGCAGTTTACCACCCTTAGTGTTTCAGTTCTGTAACATGCTTCTATCCACTCCAGGGCTAACACACTCAGTAGATTATCATCATCCAATGTTTCAACTGTGAAACATTCCACAAGTCTTCTCCATTCACCCAATGACAAACATACTCAGTAGCTTATCACCATCCCGTGTTTCAGTGCAGTGTCATGATTCAAGCGTTTCTTCATTTTCTCCAGGTAAAGCACACTCAATAGTTTGTCACCAATGTTTCACCTGTGACTTGATTCCTCTTTATTTATTTAGTTGGCTGTGTTGGATCTTAATTGTGTTACATAAGGTATACCTTGAGACAAGCCAACTCTAACCATGGTGTGTAGTCTCTGGAGTGCGAGAACTTCAGTATTTGCAGCTGTGCAGGTTTAGTTACTCTGTAACATATGGGATGTTAGTTTCCCAATCATGGATTGAACCTTCATCCCCTACACTACAAGGTAGATGCTTAACCACTGGACCACCAGGAAAGGCCCTGTGGCATGCTTTAAGTGCTTGCTTTTACACTCCATATCAAAAAGACACATTGTTTGATGGGAATATATCACCAACCAGGGTTGCAAAGATTTCACATGCTTCAAGAACTTCTTCATCTATTCTGGACAAATGCAACCAGGTGTTTATCACCATGCAGTGTCATTCCATGTGCATCTTCATTGATTACTCACTGAACACATCCAATCAATTATCATCGGTTACTGTTTCAGTGCAGTGACACCTCAAGTTATTATTCTCGCACCCTGGGTCAAACACATCCGGTTGTATATCTCCATTCAGTGTTTCACTACTGTGACATGCTTTCAGTGTTTCTTCATTTACTCCAGATCAAACATACTAAGTAGCTTATCATTATCCACACTTCAGAGAGGAGGTTCATCCATCTCTTTGTTCATCCCAGCTAAAATAAATTCAGCAGCTTATCACTTCCTGCTTTTCACTGCTGTCACAAGTTCAAGTACCTCTTTATCAAACACACCAGCAGTTTATCACCATCCAGAACTTCCAAGCTGTGACACAAACTGCTTTATCATCCAGACTGGAAAAATACATCCAGTAGTTTATCAAAGTCAGTGTTTCAGTGCTGTGACATGATTTAAGTCCCTATTCATCCACTCTCTGGAAAAACACACTCTATAGTTTATTACCATGCAGTGCCCAGTGCCTTGACATGTGACATGCTCCAAATGCTTCTTTGTCCACCTGGTGTCAAATACTCAATAGTTTATCAACATCTATATTTCAGTATTGTGAATCGCTGCATATGCTTCTTTGTCAATCCTGGCCCATCACTCCTTGGATTGGCCCTTCAGTGTTTCAGTGTTGTGACATTCTTCATGTGCTTCATCCTCTCCTGTAAAACATACTCATTAGTGTATCATCATCCAATATTCAGTACAGTGATATGCTGCAAGTGCTTAATAGTCCACATTAGTCTAACGTTTCAAGCATTTTATCATTAGCCAAGGTTTCAGGGCTGTAACTTGTGGCATATATTAGGTGTTTGTTTGACCCCCACAGGTGAAGCTCAACAAGTGTTTTATCACCGTTCAGTCTATCAGTGTTGTGACATACTACAGTGCTTCCTTATCTACTCTGGGTTTATACACACATCCATTCTTTCAGTGCTGATTAATGCACAAGTGCTTCCTCAACTATCTTGTTTCAAATACATACAGTAGTTTATCAACATCCAGTGTTTAAGTGGTGTGACACACTTCAGGTGCTTCTTTATTTACCCCTGATTGATGATGTTCAGTCACACAGTCATGTCCAGCTCTTTGAAACCCGTGAACTACAGCACACCAGGCTTCCCTGTACTTCACTATCTCCTGGAATTTGCTCACATTGATGCCCATTGAAACAGTTATGCCATCAGTCTACCATTTTATTCTCTGTCACACCCACCCCCACCTGCTTACAATCTTACCCAGCATTAGGGTCTTTCTAATGATTTGGCTCTTTGCATCAGGTGGCCAAAGTATTGCAATTTCAGCATCAGTCCTTCCAATGAGTAGTCAGTATTGATTTCCATTAGGACTGACTGGTTTGATCTCTTTGCAGTTCAAGGGACTCAAGAGTCTTCTCCAGCACCACAATTCTAAACTATCAATTATTAGGCATTCAACCTTCTTTATGGTTCAGATCGCACATCCATGCATGACAACTGGGAAAAATCGTACCTTGACTTTTGCCAGCAAAGGGAAGTCTCTGGTTTCATATGCTCCCTAGGTTTGTCATAGCTTTTCCTCCAAGAACCAAGTGTCTTTTAACTTCACAGTTGCATGATTTTGGAACTCATGAAAGTAAAAATCTGTCACAGTTTCCATTGTGTCCTGATTTATTTGCTATCAAGAGATGGGACTGGATGATATGATCTTAATTTATTGAATGTCAAGGTTTAAGTCAACTTTTTTAATCTCCACTTTCATCTCCGCAAAGAGCTCTAATTCCTCATCTATTTTCTGCCATGTGCATACCTGAGTTTATTGATATTTTCCCCAGCAATTTTGATTCCAGTTTGTGCTTCATCCAGTCTGACATTTTGCATGAGGTACTCTACAAGTAAGTTAAATAAGTGAGATGACAACAAGACAGCCTTGACATACTCTTTTTTGCCAATTGTGAACAAGTCCATTGTTCCTGCCTGATTCTGTTACTTCTTGACCTGCATATAGGTTTCCCAGGAGCCAGTAAATTGATCTAGTATACTCATCTCTTTAAGAAGTTTCCCCAGTTTCTGTGACCCACACAGTCAAAGGCTTTAGCATAGTGGATGAAACAGAAGTAGATCATTTTCTGGAATTCCCTGCTTTTTCTATGATCCAATGAATGTTGACAATTTGATCTCTGGTTCCTCTGCCTTTCCTAATCCAATTTGTACATTTGAAAGTACTCAGTTCACATATTGTTGAAACCTAGATTGAGGAATTTTGAGAATTACCTTGCCAGAATATGAAATGAGCACGACTGTGCAATAGTTTGAACATTCCTTCACAATGCCCCTCTTTGGGATCAGAGTGAAACTGACTTTCCTGTCTTGCAGTCATCAATGATTTTTTCCAAATTTCCTGGCACACTGAGTGCAGCATTTTAACAGGATTATCTTTTAAAATTTGAAATAGCTGAGCTTCAAATCTATCACCTCAACTAACACTGTTTGTGGTAATTCTTCCTAGGATCCACTTGACTTCACACCCCAGGTTGTCTGCTCTATGTGAGCGATCACACCATTACGGTTATCTAGCTGTATCATGGAAAAAGCAAGAGAGTTCCAGAAAAACATCTATTTCTGCTTTATTGACTATGCCAAAACCTTTGACTGTGTGGATCACATTAAACTGTGGAAAATTCTGAAAGAGATGGGAATACGAGACTATCTAACCTGCCTCTTGAGAAATCTGTATGCAGGACAGGAAGCAACAGTTAGAACTGGACATGGAAAAACACACTGGTTCCAAATAGGAAAAGGAGTATGCTAAGGCTGTATATTGTCACCCTGCTTATTTAACTTATATGCAGAGTACATTATGAGAAACACTGGACTGGAAGAAACACAAGCTGGAATCAAGATTGCAGGGAGAAATATAAATAACCTTAGAAATGCAGATGAAACCACCCTTATGGCAGAAAGTGAAGAGGAGTTAAAAAGCCTCTTGATGAAAGTGAAAGAGGAGAGTGAAAAAGTTGACTTAAAGCTCAACATACAGAAAACGAAGATCATGGCATCCGGTCCCATCACTTCATGGGGAATAAATGGGGAAACAGTGGAAACAGTGTCATACTTTATTTATTTAGCTCCAAAATCACTGCAGATGGTGACTGCAGCCATGAAATTAGAAGACGCTTACTCCTTGGAAGAAAAGTTATGTCCAACCTGGATAGCATTTTCGAAAGTAGAGACATTACTTTGCCGACTAGGGTCCGTCTAGTCAAGGCTATGGTTTTTCCTGTGGTCATGTATGGATGTGAGAGTTGAACTCTAAGAAAAGCTGATGCTTTTGAACTGTGGTTTTGGAGAAGACTCTTGAGAGTCCCTTGGACAGCAAGAAGATCCAACCAGTCCATCCTAATGGAAATCAACACTGAATATACATTGGAACGACAGGTGCTGAAGCTGAAACTGCAATACATTGGCCACCTGATGCAAAGAACTGACTCATTGGAAAAGGCCCTGATGCTGGGAAAGATTGGAGGCAAGAGGAGAAGAGGATGACAAAGAATGAGATGGTTGGATGGCATCACTGACTCAATGGACATGAGTTTGAGCAAGCTCTGGGAGTTGGCGAGGAACAGGGAAGCCTGGGGTGGTGCAGTCCATGGGGTAGAACATGGCTGAGTAACTGAAGTGAACTGAGTGGTAATGAACTCCTTCAGCTTTTCTTTATCTGTGAATGTCTTAATTTCTCCCTCACTATTAAGGAACTGACTCAATGGACATGAGTTTGAGCAAGCTCTGGGAGTTGGCGAGGAACAGGGAAGCCTGGGGTGGTGCAGTCCATGGGGTAGAACATGGCTGAGTAACTGAAGTGAACTGAGTGGTAATGAACTCCTTCAGCTTTTCTTTATCTGTGAATGTCTTAATTTCTCCCTCACTATTAAGGACAGTTTTGCCAGATATAGAATTCTTCATTAATAGATTTGTTTATTGTTTAAAGTCCACTGCTTTCTGACCTCCAAATTTTCTGATGAGAAACCTGAGCATCCTATTCAGGATCCCTTGTATGTGACAAGTCTTTGTCTCTTGCTTCTTGGAAAATTATCCCTTTGCCATAGTAAAGCAATAAGCCTTCAATTTAAAAAAAAATAATTTTTTAAAAAAGAAAAAATTCTCTCTTTGGCTTTGACTTTTGACATTTGATTTTTATGTCTCAGCGTGGATCTGTCCGAGTTACCCTGCTTGGAGTTTGTTGACTTTTGTGTCTTTCCTAAGATTTGAGATTTCACCCATTATTTCTTCAGATAGTCTCCCTGCCCCCTTTCTCTCTCTTTTCTCCTGCAAAGACTCCCATAGTGTGCATGTTCACCTGCTGGATGATATTCCTCAGGTTCTGTAAGCTCTGTCCCTCTTCAATTTTTTTCCTTTGTGTTCCTCTGATCCATCATTGACATTGTCTTATCTTCACATTGGCTACACCTGCTGAAATGTGTCTTTGAATCGCTCTGGTGATGTTTCATTTCAGTTATTGTATCTTTCAGCTCTGAAAAAAAAAAAAAAGTTTGGGTTTCCTTTTAGATTTTCTAACTCTTTATTGATATCAGCATTTTCTAGATACATAATTTCCTTGACTTATCTCACAACTTCCTTCAGTTCTTTGATCATGACTACTGTTGTTTTAATGTCTTTTTCTAGGAGATCTGCTTTCACTTTTTTTTTTTTCAGTGACACTGTCTATTGGTTTATTTTTTCTGCTTTGAATGGGCCATACTTTCCTATTTCTTTGCATGCCTTGCAATATTTTTGTTGTTGAAAACTGGACATTTGAATTTAATATTGTGATCTCTCTGGAAATTAGATTCTGTCCCTGTCCCAGAGTTTCCTGGGTTTTGTTTTTGTTTTTAATTGTTGTAAGCTCTGTCTGTCCCAAGAATCAGCCTGAAGTGTAAATTTGGGATCTTCTCATCTTTTCTAAGCCTGTGCCTTCCCCTGAGCATGTGCAGTGACTTTCTAGTCACCCTCCTTTATTCAGTTACCTTTGAACAGTCTAGCATTGAACATCCAGCCCCTAAGAGGGGATGGAGAGGAAAATGAAGAGGAGAGGAGAGGAAAGGTGCTGGTCTGTTAAGTCCCCTGAAAGTCACTTTAGGCAGAGGGGGAGGGCATTGCAACAAAGGGAAGAGGTGGTATAAAAATGGCCACAGCGCCTTTAACTGTCCTCCTGTGATCAGAAGCAGCAGTCAGCAGTCATAGCACAGATTCACAATATTTGGAAGACAGGGTCTTTATTCATCCTGGTTCCTACAAGCTTTTTCTTGGAATATACACAGCTATCTGCCATAGTACTTCAGGGATGAGGTATGGGGTGCTGCCATTGTGCCCAGAGTTAAAATTGAACAAAATGAAAATTAAGGTAATTTTCTGTCCAAATCTTCCCCTCAAAGTTGCAAATCTTCAACAGACTCCTGAGTTCCAAAATTGTTCCATCAGATAGGTAATCATGGTGTAACTATTGTCTCGATAAGATAGATGTCTGGGTGTTCTGCCATCTTCTGAGAATCCTCTCTGTAATAGGTATTTTTTGAGGTGGAATTCAAATGTGCAGTTAGCCATTTTAATATATGGGGAACACATGTACAACCATGGTGCATTCAAGTCAATGTATGGCAAAACCAGTACCTGTCTCTTATACACATCTTTTAAAGAAAACCCTTTAGCATTTGTTGGAGAGATGGTTTGGTGGTGCTGAATTCTCTCAGTTTTTGCTTGTCTGTAAAGCTTTTGATTTCTCCTTCATATGTGAATGAGATCCTTGCTGGGTACAGTAATCNACTGAGTGCAAAAACCTCTACATTTTTTATTAATGTAATAAAGACATTATGTTCAGTTTCTATAAAATTTTTATGTCAGAGAGCTTCAACGTAAATACCTCTGACTAGAGCAAGTCCTATATTTAGATAGCAGACAGTGTTAACTACATTATTAGAGTATAATTTTGGCAGATGATTTGGTTTAGTTAATCTTTTTCAAATAAATTTACAATAAGGTAGTAATTATGTTTCTCAGGTATGGATCTTTAATGTAGTATTCTTTTTAAAAAGAGAAATACAAAAATTACTTTTTAATTACATTCTGACAAATCTCATTTTTCTCCTTTTGTAACGTAGGTAAATGCAGGTTCATTAGCGTATGTCAGGGCTCTCTTAAATGACAGTCAAACTAGCAAGTATCCACCGAAAAAAGTAAATGAGTTGAAAGACATGTTTAGGTAAGTGCTTTGTAGTTTTCAGTTCTGGCCACTATTTTGTTTTTACTCCATTGTCTCCTTAAGTGAAAACAAAATATTCACCAAATAATATCCCTCTAAAAAAATTCTCAGTTCCCTTTTATAACGTTTAAGTTACCTTCTAATGGTATTTTAGGTAGTGAGGAATGTGTGATCTCTTTCTTGCTGCAGAATGGTAACAATCTCCTAATGACTCAAGGCATTAAATATGGCAAATACTTCATTGCTCTGGATATTGTGACACAAACAGAAACCTACATTCCTTGCATGATTTCGTCCTTTGCCTGATTGACCTCATGTCATAGCTTTTCCAGATCATTTAGGGTAGAAAAGGTTGGATAGGCTTACTTCTATCCTGTATCCTTAGTTCCACTTGGATCAAGGCATTAAATATGGCAAATACTTCATTGCTCTGGATATTGTGACACAAACAGAAACCTACATTCCTTGCATGATTTCGTCCTTTGCCTGATTGACCTCATGTCATAGCTTTTCCAGATCATTTAGGGTAGAAAAGGTTGGATAGGCTTACTTCTATCCTGTATCCTTAGTTCCACTTGGATTCTGCCAGTCTAGGGCATATGATATCATCTCT
>SJYT01063787.1:0-50470 GCA_006410635.1 Cephalophus harveyi
GAGGAGAAGGGGATGACAGAGGATGAGATGGCTGGATGGCATCACCAACTCAATGGACATGAGTTTGAGTGAACTCCGGGAGTTGGTGATGGACAGGGAGGCCTGGCGTGCTGCAATTCTTGGGGTCGCAAAGAGTCAGACACAACTAAACGACTGAACTGAACTGAAGTTAAAATTAAGGAAAAGAAGTAAAAATATACAGACAGTATTAAAATGAGAAAGGAACTGGATTAAAGAGAGTACCAATATGAGACTATCATGTTTCATTGTATGATAATAAATTTTACAATTTCAGAGATGAATCAATTTAAAGATTTATAAATAACCAAAATTTACTCAAGAAGTAGAAATTTTTAATATGTCTGCGAATGAGAAAGAAGCTAAAATATATCAAAAGATTATATCCAAGAATGTTTCTGAAGTCAGAAAATTTATTAGGGAGTTCTTAAAAAAGAAAGAATAATTTCAAAGCCATATAAACTTTTAGCTTTTTTTATATAAAAAGGAAATTATTGAAACTAAATTTTTCATTTCAGTATGCATAACTCAGATTCAAAAACCTAGAAAAATAGTTCCAAACAGAAAGCTATAGTTAAATTTCAATGACGAAAAAAGGTATAAAAACCTTAACAAAATATCAGTGACTCAGATTGAGCAATGCATTGAGAGGATGGTCCACCAAGTCAAGTTCAGAGGCACCATATGGGAGCCTAAGAACATAAGCTCTGGAATTCAAACTGCCTGCCACTGATAGGTATGTTACTAAAGTCAATACTTTACTCTTTGTGCTTCAGATTTATGGTCTATAAACTGCAATTTATAATAGGACCTATCTCTCAGGAATGTCATCAAGGTTAAGTAAGGTAATTTCATGGAAAGCACTCTTCGCAGCTCCCAGCACATAGTAAGCATAAATAAATATTAGCTGTTGTCATCATAATGTCAGAAATGCATGGTGATCTCTTAATACAATGCACATAGACAATAGGCCAAACGTTTTAAAACAGAATGAACTTAAAAGGTTTTTGATAAAAGGCAATACTCATCCTTGATTATTTGTTAACTATTAAAAAACTAGGAGGACAAGAAGAATACTTTGTTATCATAATAAAAATAACCCCTCAGGAAATATTTCAATTAACAGTTAAATAGTTGAACATATGACTTGATTTAACATATTATTTAACATGATAAAAATATGAAACATACAGAAGAGAAATAACTATTGAAAGCAAGGAGAAATGAACATTTTTGCACAAAAGAGGGTTATCTCCTGGGATGGGGAGGAGGGATGACAGGAACAAGGAAAATTAACTGAGATACATTTAGAATGGCAATAGTTCAAATACATTATTGAATTCAAAGTAAATATACAAAATGAAAACTTTCCAAAATACAATAAGTAACGATCTACAAAACAGGATGTGAGAAAAGGGAGACCCCACTCACCTCTGGAAAGAATAAACCAAACACACAAAACTACTATAAACCTAGCAAGAAATAGATTGTCCATGTCTTTAAACAAGCAAGCTAAAACCACAGAACCTTGAAGAGAGATGTAGAGTATTGGGATAAATGGGGAAACATACCATATTCCCAGAAGGAAAAACTGACTTTTTTAAGAAGATTTGTGTTCCCAAATTAATTCATATGCAATGAAATCATAATTAAATTTTGAAGGAAGCTGAACAATATTATTTTCATGTTCAATTAGAATAATAAACAAGAATGAACAGCTTTATTATTTTTTTCTGTTAAAGGATAATGAGGGAAGAACAACAGACATTACAACATGTAAATCTACATTAATATGTTAACTGCTGACAGATCAGCAACACAGGTCAATAAAACACCTCACAACCTAACTCTATACTGAAACACAATACTTCCTGTGATTTAAAAATAAAACCATTAGTTCTCTTTGACCCTATTCCAGGATAATTTGGCTAGAAATTAATAACTGTCAACTGGAGATATTTTGCTGGCATTAAGGCAAAATGATGCATGATTCCTCCTTCGGGTACTCACATCGCACACCACATTTATGTCTGAAGATTAAGTTGTTGGCTGGAGTGGGGAAAAGGATTTTCATTTACAAAGTAATTATTGCTTTTTCTGAGGTCACGAATTTGGTTTTCTAGATGTTTTAAAGCGCTGCCTCACTTAATAGTTGAGGAACTAGCAAAGGTAATGATATGGTTTTGGTGATGTTGTAATAAAGGGTTCAGTGTTTTACACTGGACTGAGTTCTCACAAAATATTTTAAAAATTATCTCATGAGTACAATGTAAAGCAATAAAACCAAACAAACAAATCAATGATACATCATGTCTACCTAATGCCAAAGGTACTGGCATTTTCTTGAAGAAAAGAAATAGACCCTGTAAGACAAAATTTCTTGTGATTGAAATTGTGCACTTTTTCTCCTCTCAGATAATTTATCCTCATCCCACATCTGGCCAAAGAAACAAAATTATTTTTTTCTTTCTTTATACATATTTTCCTGTGCTGTTCATTCATAGTGACAATAGTCCTGAATCTCTGAAAGCTTTGTAGACATCTTGGACCTCCTTACCTATTTCCAGAGAAACCTATATGCAGGTCAAGAAGCAATAGTTAGAACCAGACAAGGAACTAAAATTGTGAAAAAGAGTACAAGCTCAATATTGTCACTCTGCTTATAACTTACATGCAGGGTACATTATGGAAAATGCCAGGCCAGATGAATCACAAGCTGGAATCAAGATTGCTGTGAGAATTATTAACAGCCTCAAATATGCAGTTGATACCACTCTAATGGCAGAAAGTGAAGAGGAACTAAAGAGCCTCTTGATGAAGGTCAAAGAGGAGAATCAAAAAGTTGGCTTGAAACTCAACATTCAGAAAACTAAGATCATGGCACCTGGGTCCCATCACTTCATGGTAAATAGATGGGGGGAAAAGTGGAAACAGTGACAGATTTTCTTTTGGGGGACTCCAAAGTCACTGTGGATGGTGACTGCAGCCATGAAATTTAAAGATGCTTGCTTCTTGGAAGAAAAGCTATGGCAAACCTAGACAGCATATTAAAAAGCAGAGTCATCACTTTGCCAACTCAGATCTAAGTCAAAGCTATAGTTTTTTCCAGTGGTCATGTATGGATGTGAGAGCTGAACTGTAAAGAAAGCTCAGTGCTGATAGAATTGATGCTTTCGAATTGTAGTGCTAGAGAAGACTTGAGAGTCTCCTGGACTGCAAGGAGATCCAACCAGTCCATTCTGAAGGAGATCAACCCTGGGATTTCTTTGGAAGGAATGATGCTGAAGCTGAAGCTCCAGTACTTTGGCCACCTCATGCCAAGAGTTGCCTCATTGGAAAAGACTCTGATGCTGGGAGGGATTGGGGGCAGGAGGAGAAGGGGACGACCGAGGATGAGATGGCTGGATGGCATCACGGACTCGATGGATGTGAGTTTGAGTGAACTCCGAGAGATGGTGATGAACAGGGAGGCCTGGCGTGCTGTGATTCATGGGGTCGCAAAGAGTCGGACACGACTGAGCGACTGAACTGAACTGAATAAACATGCAAATAATATTAACAGTAACAAATAAAGAAATGTATATTAAAATAAAGCATATTCATCTATACATTAGCAAAGATTTTTAAAAGATTGAAATAAATTCTAGTAATGATTTGGAGAGAGTCATTCTGCAAAGGTGGCAGACCCAGGAATTGTTTCAAGCTTTCTAGATAGCAGTTTGACAATGTGCACAAAGAAGTAATAAAAATATTTATATTATTCAACCAACAATTTCCACTTTCAGGAATCTCTTTGAAGGGATAAACCAGAAAAGCAGGCAGAGTTTTATTCAAGATTTTTGACTGCATCATTGTCCATAAGCAGGAAAAAACTCTCTAAATTTCTAACAATGGAGAGATGGTTATGAAAATCACAAGAGCATATTATAGAATATTGTTCAGGCATAGAAATGTTTTTTGAAGACTATTTGATGGCATGGCAAAAAGCATTCAGCATGCTCTCAGTTATATTTTAAAAAGTTGTGAGCTATGAATAGAAAATATACTGTACAAAAATACTCCAAAATGTTATTGGAGATTATCATTCAATTGTGGGATTTTGACGAATATTATTTTGCTTCCTTCTATTTTCCAACCTATATACAATGAGCATTTTGTTACTTTAAGTGTCCAGAAAATATTCAGTCTCTTTTTAAAAGAAGCACTTTAGACAACCCTCCTGTAATGACGCAGGGGTTTCGTTTGTTTGCTTGTTTAATCGGGGACGTTTTGAGAAATACTCACCTAAGACCTCTGCAATCATGAAAACTAAGCATATTCCTGAAGCAGCGCAGAGCTTCCACTTGGCACAGATTTGCCCCTGCGCCCTGTCCTCTCTGGCCTTGCAGTTATGGTGGCAGTGATGGATGACTCCTGACTCCAGCTCCTCTGGCTTTTCTCCAGGACACTGATCTTTATTCAAGGGTTTCTGCTGGAGTTCCACGCTGTGGAGGAGTTTGACAGAAGCAAGAAGTGAGCATGGTTGCAAACAGACTTCTCACTGACAGCCCTACCCATTCTCAGAACAGCTATGAGGACATTTGCTGACTAGCTCGGAACTTAGAATTCACAGCTTCTTCCAGATGAAACATCCAGTGTAAGGAACAAGCTAGAAATTCTCTTCTGAATTCTGTTTCAAGAAAGTTTTGTTTTTATATAAGCAAACTCACATTTAGCCTATACTACCCCTGATTAGGGCTTCCCAGGTGACTCAGTGGGTAAAAGAATCTGTTTGCAATGCAGGAAACGCAGGCAGGTGCAAGTTCAATCCCTGGCTCAGGAAGATCCCTTGGAGGAGGGCATGGCAACCCACTCCAGTATTCTTGCCTAGAGAATCCTATGGACAGTGGAGCCTGGTGGGCTACAGCCATAGGGTCACAAAGAGGCAGGCACGACTGAAGCGACTAAGCACGCACACACACCCACAGCTCTAATTAAGAGAGAGCAAAGGAGGGACTTCCCTGGCGGTCCAGTGGTTGAGAATCTGCCTAACAATGCAGGGCACACAGATTTAATCCCTGGTCCAGGAAAATTCCACATGCAGTGGGGCATCTAAGCTTGCGAGCCACAACTACTGAGCCCAAGCACCCTAAAGCCCGTGCTCCGCAACAAGAGAACCCACTGCAACAATAGAAGCCACCACAATGAAGAAAAAAAAAGCCTACGCACCTGCAACAAAGGGCAGCCCCCGATCGCTGCAACTAGAGAAGCTTGCACACAGCAAGGAAGACCCAGTGCAGCCCAAGATAACTTCATTTTTTAAAAGAGATCCAAAAAAAGGAGAAAGGAAGCAAATACATTTTGATTTGTTTCCTTCCCAGCTACTTCACTGAAAAGATTTGGGGCACTGCTATAAATTTAGAAAGGGGCAGTGATGAGATTATTCTTATTATTAATGAGTAATGTGTGTATGAGCCAGCCTGGTGATGGAAATACTCACTGTGGCGTCCCATCACTGTCTTTCTTTCCAACAGTCACATTGTTAATAGGTTATAGCACTTTTCCCTGCTGAGTCCATATGGACCCTTAACACAGCTTTGTAGAAATCTCTACCGATCTGTCAAAGTTGTAATGAGAGTTTGTTGTTGTTGTTCTTTAGCAGCTAAGTCATGTCAGACTCCTTTGCAACCCCATGGACTGTAGCCCACCAGGCTCCTCTCTCCATGGGATTTCCCAGGCAAGAATACTGGAGTGGTTTTCCATTTTCTTCTCCAGGGGATCTTCCCAACCCAGGTATCAAACTCACATCTCCTGCATTTGACAAGCAGATTCTTTAACATTGAGCCACTAGGGAAGCCCAATGAGAGTTAAACCTACTTGTACTTCCCAAAAGAGGCAGTGCACTTTTGTTCTGTTCAAGTATAAAGAATTCATAGAAATATGGAGCCATTTATAGAAATATAGAATTTCACAGATGCAAAGATTGTAGATGACATTAATCCAGTGCCACAGAGAGGAGCCTGTCGGTTACAGTCTATGGGGTCACAAAAGATCAGACACAACTGAACAGCTAAACAACAAACAACATAGTTTCTCACTGAAGTAATTAAGATTCAGAGACTTTAACTAATTTCCTGAGGTCAGAGAGCTGGGAAATGGCAGAGCTGGGCCTCCAAGCTCAGTCTTGTTTTCACCATGCCCATGCTCAAAACCAAAGTTTACCTCCACAGTGATCTCGAACTACTCAGGCTTATGGTTTTAGTAAACTTATTAGAAGACATTAATGAGAATCTTAAAAGAACTTGCATTCATGGCTTTGAAAGGCATAAAGATAGAAATAAATTATTTTCCTCCACTTGAAGAGTTACTTCATTGGTCTTATCACCATTCAGAAAAAGATCTGATGGTTTTGGCTTAAATAAAGATCTGATGGTTTTGGCTTAAATGATATTTATGATTATAATTCTCAGTTCAGTTCAGTCACTCTCGTGTCCAACTATTTGCGACCCCATGAATCACAGCATGCCAGGCCTCCCTGTCCATCACAAACCCCCGGAGTTCACCCAAATTCATGTCCGTAGAGTCAGTGATGCCATCCAGCCATCTCATCCTCTGTTGTCCCCTTCTCCTCCTGCCCCCAATCCCTCCCAGCATCGGAGTCTTTTCCAATGAGTCAACACTTCGCATGAGGTGGCCAAAGTATTGGAGTTTCAGCTTTAGCATTAGTACTCTGCATAGAAGTTAAATAAGCAGGGTGACAATATACAGCCTTGATGTACTCCTTTTCCTATTTGGAACCAGTCTGTTGTTCCATGTCCAGTTCTAACTGTTGCTTCCTGACCTGCATATAGGTTTCTCAAGAGGCAGGTCAGGTGGTCTGGTATTCTCATCCCTTGAAGAATTTTCCACAATTTATTGTGATCCACACAGTCAAAGGCTTTGGCATAGTCAACAAAGCAGAAATAGATGTTTTTCTGGAACTCTCTTGCTTTTTCAATGATCCAGCAGATGTTGGCAATTTGATCTCTGGTTCCTCTGCCTTTTCTAAAACCAGCTTGAACATCTGGAAGTTCACGGTTCACGTATTGCTGAAGCCTGGCTTGGAGAATTTTGAGCATTACTTTACTAGCGTGTGAGATGAGTGCAATTGTGTGGTAGTTTGAGCATTCTACATATTCATTATAGAAAAACTGGAATTACAAAAAGGTACAAAACAGAGGGAAAAATCACTAATAAACATACTTCCAAGAGACAAATATTATTGATAGTTTTTGTTTAGCTTTGTAATACATAAATGCACTTTTTTTACTTAGCTGTTGCTGTCGTTCACTCACTAAGTCATGTCCAACACTTTGTGACCCGATGGACTTGTAGCACACCAGGCTCCTCTGTCCTCCACCATCTCCTGGAGTTTGCTCAAATTCATGTCCATTGGGTCAGTGATACTATCTAACCATCTCATCCTCTGCCACACCCTTCTCCTTTTGCCTTCAATCTTTCTCAGCATCAGGGTCTTTTCCAGTGAGTCAGCTCTTCAGATCAGGTGACCAAAGTATTGGAGCTTCAGCTTCAGTATCAGTCTTTCCAAAGAATATTCAGGGTTGATTTCCTTTAAGATTGACTGGTTTGATCTTGCAGCCTCTTAAGGGACCTCTCAAGAGTCTTCTTCAGCACCACAATTTGAAAGCATCAATTCTTCAGCACTAAGCCTCTTTATGGTCCAACTCTCACATTCGTACATGACTATTGGAAAAACCACAGCATTGACTAAGTCCACTAGGGCTTTCTTGGTGGCTCAGATGGTAAAAAATCTGCCTACAGTGCGGGAGACCCAGGTTCGATCCCTAGTTCGGGAAGATCCTCTGGAGAAGAAAATGGCAGCCCACTCCAGTATTCTTGCCTGGACGACTCAATGGACAAAGGAGCCTGGCAGGCTATAGTCCATGGGATTGCGAAGATTCAGACATAACTGGGAGACTCACACATTCACTTTCTTTGACTATACAGACCTTTGTTGGCAAAGTGATGTCTCTGCTTTTTAATATGATGTCTAGATTCTTCATAGCTTTTCTTCCAAAGAGCAAGTGCCTTCTAATTTCATGGCTGCAGTCACCATCCACAGTGATTTCGAAGCCCAAGAAAATAAATCTGTCACTGTTTCCACTTTTTCCCCTTCTATTTTCCATGCAGTGATGGGACTGGATGTCATGATCTTAGTTTTTTGGCTGTCGAGTTTCAAGCCAGCGTTTTCACTCTCTTCTTTCACCTTTATTAAGAGACTCTTTAGTTCCTCTTCGTTTTCTGCCATTAGAGTGATAACATCTGCATATCTTAAGGTTGTTGATATTTCTCCCAGAAGTGTTGATTTCAACTTGTGATTCATCCAGCCTGGCATTTCGTATGATGTACTCTGCATACAAGTTAAATAAGCAGGATGACAATATACAGCCTTGACGTACTCTTTTCCCAATTTTGAACCAGTTGTTCCATGTCTAGTTCTAACTATAGCAATAGTTAGAAGCATCTTCTAACTATTTAACTTCTTGTTAAATAGTTAATAGTCTAACTTCCTGCTTCTCAGGAGACAAATAAAGGAGTCTGGTATTCCCATCTTTTTAAGAATTTTTCAGAGTTTGTTGTGATTCACTTTTTTCTTAGAGTCCATTTTAATTAGAGTGTTTTTCATTGCAAGTACAGAAAACAAAGCTCATGCTAGGTAGGTCAATACCTGGGAATTATTGGTTTTGCAGCTGAAAACATCTAGAGGCATCAGGCCTGATTTATCAAAGCTCCAGAGCTATTGCTCTGCAGTTCTCTACTACTCTTTTACCGCAGGCTTACTGTTTATCATAAAGTGGAATAGTTGCCCAAGGTAATCAGGACGGTGTACTTGTATTTTATTATACAGGGAGAAAGAGTGTTCATTCTCCCAACTGCTAAACAGGAGTCCTGAGTTGCATGCTGATTTGGCCAGCCTTTAAAGCCAGAGGAATATGGATGGGCTAATTGGCTTAGACCTTGTTACAGCCAGAAGACTGGCTAAACCCAGCCACACTGACTTCTAGAGCTGAGAGTGGGCTAAACTCTACACAGTGGAGGTGGGCTGGGGATTCCACCAAAGATACAGCTTTGGGACCTGATTTTTAGCTGCATATATTATTAACATTTTCTCAATTTATTAAATATTCTATATTAGTTCAATATAGAGAATATTATATTTAGTATAGATATATCACAATATTTCTTAAAATTGAATAATTGACTCTTCCAATTATTTGCTTGTATAAGCTCTGCTGTGATTCATACTCTTACATTTAATCTTTACTCAATATATTATTATTTCCTCAAAATGTAATCCTGAAAGGGGAATTACTTGGTTAAAGAATATCTACATTTTTAAGGAATTTCATGTATGTTGACAAATTGGCTTCAGAATGTTTTTGCTGGTGATGTTAATAGCACTCAGGATTTTGAAGAGTTCTAAATAATCTAATTGGAATAAGAATCATTTGGCAAAAGACACATATAGTTCCTATATCTATAAATTTTCACCTTTGTAATGTGCTGCTGCTGCTGCTGCTAAGTCTCTTCCGTCGTGTCCGACTCTGTGCGACTCCATAGACAGCAGCCCACCAGGCTCCTCCATCCCTGGGATTCTCCAGGCAAGAACACTGGAGTGGGTTGCCATTTCCTTCTCCAATGCATGAAAGTGAAAAGTGAAAGTAAAGTCACTGAGTCGTGTCCAATTCTCAGCGACCCCATGGACTGCAGCCCACCAGGCTCCTCCATCCATGGGATTTTCCAGGCAAGAGTACTGGAGTGGGGTGCCATTGCCTTCTCTGTGTAATGTGCTACACACTGATAATTAGCAACTATATAGCATAGTACTGTTGGTCACCAATGGCCATTGACTCAGAGGAGCCAGAGAACTAATAGGAGGGCATGGTGGAGTTTTCCTTTTTCTTTGTGCTGAGAAGGCAGTGTGAGAGGGACAGGGTCACCAAATGTTCTGGCATTGTTCGTATGACCACTTGTTACTTTGCTTTATTTTCTGTTTTTCATAACCTTATAGGCAGAGAAAACCAGGTGGTGAGTGAGCTTACCTTGGATCATTTTTGAAGGCAGAGCATGACAGGGCCCCTACCAGAGGCACAGCCCGTATGCAATGCCACAGAGGAAAAGTACACAAAACCTGGCCGGTTTTTACTTTTAATACGGCTACCTTGTCCTAGACAAGGACAGGAGCTGAGATTGTTTCTTGAAGCACTAAGCCAGAAATCCAAAAGTGGTACTGAAATTGGAAGCAGTGTGTTCATACTGTATCCAATTGTGTGTGTGTTTTACAGGGAGAGGCAGGAGCCCACCATCTTCACTGAACTCCCCAAGGCTCTACAATTCCAAAAGAAGTTAAAAACCGAAGTTAAAATATATTCCTTATCGTCTCATAAGACCAAAGTGATCTATCTCTAGATGTAGGACAGGCCCTCAATCTGAAAGTGATGCAAATTCTAAGAATTTTAAAACATAGGTTCTAGAAAGCAAATGCTGCTGCTGCTAAGTCGCTTCAGTCGTGTCCGACTCTGTGCGACCCCATAGACAGGAGCCCAACAGGCTCCCCTGTCCCTGGGATTCTCCAGGCAAGAACACTGGAGTGGGTTGCCATTTCCTTCTCCATTGTGTGAAAGCGAAAAGTGAAAGTGAAGTCGCTCAGTCGCATCCGACTTCTAGCGACCCCATGGACTGCAGCCTACCAGGCTCCTCCATCCATGGGATTTTCTAGGCAAGAGTACTGGAGTGGCTTGCCATTGCCTAAAGCAAATGCTAGAATATGTAAAAAAATGAAATGTGAATCTGTCAAGGAATAAATCACCAAAATTCCCACCCATTCAAATATGGCTGAGGCTTTGAAGAGCAGGAGCTATAGCGTAGAGCAAAGAAATTTACTGTAGTATCAAAGAGGAAAAAAAAAAGAAGCACAGGCAGGGGAGAGGTAGAAACAGAGAAGAAAAATAACGAAATATTAGAAAATTTGACATTAGTAGCCTAGAACTTTGAGTTCATCCCTTTAAAAAGGAATTAAAGAGTGGAGCTTTATTTTGTGACCTTGGAGAATCTTTTTTATTTTTTTTTAATTTGTGTCTTATTTTCATTTGGTTTTAGAGGTTAAACATTTTTGTTTCTATGCCTTTGAAGTGGAACTGATAATATCGGGCTGGCCAAATAGCTTTTTCAACATTTTTGGCCAACTAGATAATTTTTTAACTTCTTATTTATACATTGACTACATAAAATCACTTTGTTTTTGTACTCTAGCATTACTTTTCCCAAGAACCTCAAATCACTAGTCCTGTTGGGAGAGGAAATAGAAGCTTAGGTCCCACCATGGCATTTCCACCACTTCATGTATTCATCCATTCAACAAATGTATTGCATGTCTACCATACATCTGCCCCATCAAAGGTGCTAAAGATACTGTGTCCTTGATACAAACAAAGCTCTTGATCTAAGAAGCTTTATGTCCTAGCAGAGGGGGGACATGGCAAACCAGCCGACAGTAACAGAGGCTGTGTGGTATCATGGGCAGTGACTGAGAGAGGAAAGGTTAAAAAAAGTGGTATATGGGAAAGTTGAGAGACTATAGATGTAAGTGTATTTTAATTAAGCACTTCAAGCTATTGAGAGTGATTCATTTTCAAAGTTTAGTTTTAAGTAAGTAATACAGTCACGCAAAACAATTTTCCACCCATCTCACTGAAACCTTATATACATGTATATTTATATCCAAATAGGCTGCTTCCCTGGTGGCTCAGTTAGTAAAGAATCTGTCTGCAATGCAGGAGACTCCAATTGGATTCCTGGGATGGGAAGATCCCCTGGAGAAAGGATGGGCTACCTGCTCCAGTATCCTTGGGCTTCCCTGGTGGCTCAGACAGTAAAGAATCCACCTGCAATGCAGGAGACCTGGTCTTGATCCCTCGGTTGGGAAGATCCCCTGGAGAAGAGAATGGCTACCCACTCCAGTATTCTTGCCTAGAGAATCCCCATGGACAGAGGAGCCTGGCGGGCTACGGACCACGGGGTCACAAAGAGCTGGACATGACTGAGCAACTAATCTGATATCCAAATAGAGCTCCCCTGATGGTTCAGATGATGAAAAAATCTGCCTACAATGCAGGAGACCCGGGTTTGATCCAATCCCTGGGTTGGGAAGTTCCTCTGGAGAAGGGAATGGCACCCACCTCAGTATTCTTGTCTGGAGAATCCCATGGACAGAGAAGACTGGCAGTCTACAATCCATGGGGTTGCAAAAGTCAGACTGGACTGAGCGACGAACACACACTCAAACAACCATCACCACAATCTAATTTAGAACATTTTCATCACCCCAAAAAGAAATTCCATGCCCAGTAAATCCCCAATCTTCTCACACACAGTACTACCTCAAGAAACCACCAGTCTACTTTCTGTCTTTATGAAATTGCCTATTCTGGATATTTTCTATAAAGAGAATCATACATTATATAGTTTTTGTGAGTGGCTTCTCTCATTTAGCATAATGCTTTCAAGGTTTATTCATGTTATAGCAAATATCAGTACATCAGTACTTTATTGTTTTGCATTTAGTGTGTCTGCAGGAGAGTGGGAGTTGGGGGGGACAGAATTTACAAACAGGAGGTGTGAGTCCACATCCCAACTCTGCTATAATCAGACATCCAGCCCTAAGAATGGTATTTATTCTCTTTGGAATTCCCTTTCCTATGTGGCAAAATGAGGGATTAGGATAAATAATGTTATGTAGGTTCAAGTGTCTTTGGGTGTTTTTTTTTGTTTCTGGCAGCACCCATGTGGCTCGTGGAATCTCAGTTCCCACACCAGGCACTAAGCTTGGGAGAATCAGGCCATAAGAACAGAGAGCTACGCGTCTTTCCCTTAGAGGACTGATACTACCTCAGCTAAAAGTTTCCTTGGCAGTGAAAACAAGGAGTCCTATAGGTTTTATTGTTTCTATTTGAAAAGAATGTAAAAGTGAGCTTGACAGTTTTTATCATCACTGTATCCTGAAAACTGTACCCATATATGAGGTGAATGAGACCCTATAACCATAAACAGTTGCTTTATTTGCAACACAGAGAGCTAAATGGTCTATTTTAATGAGAAGGGAAATACTATTAATTCCATCATGTAGAGATGCCCTATTAATAGTGTCCATAGTGTTAACAATTTGTTGTTTAAAATTTCTGCTGACCTAACATGAGGCTTTATTGTTTATGATCTCAATAAATCACATCTAGTCAAGGCTATGGTTTTTCCTGTGGTCATGTATGGATGTGAGAGTTGGACTGTGAAGAAGGCTGAGCGCCGAAGAATTGATGCTTTTGAAGTGTGGTGTTGGAGAAGACTCTTGAGAGTCCCTTGGACTGCAGGAAGATCCAACCAGTCCATTCTGAAGGAGATCAACCCTGGGATTTCTTTGGAAGGAATGATGCTAAAGCTGAAACTCCAGTACTTTGGCCATCTCATGCGAAGAGTTGACTCATTGGAAAAGACTCTGATGCTGGGAGGGATTGGGGGCAGGAGGAGAAGGGGACGACCGAGGATGAGATGGCTGGATGGCATCACTGACTCGATGGATGTGAGTCTGAGTGAACTCCGAGAGATGGTGATGAACAGGGAGGCCTGGCGTGCTGCGATTCATGGGGTCGCAAAGAGTCGGACACGACTGAGCGACTGAACTGAACTGAATATTATTTTCCAAGAAAAATAATTCTTACAATATGAGATAACATGCTAGATTCTTTGTTGTATATTTTTTAAGCAAAGTTATAAATATCCTAAGGAAAAGTCCCTTTGCAGTTGCTCAAATATTTGATGCTATCAAACACAGTGCCACTATCCTTTGGAATATTAATTTGGCTTCATGAAATGCACAAAAACATTAAACATACTATTATGGGTATGTATTCTCTTAAATTCCACTCCTAACATAAATTTTTTTCAGATTGTCATTCATTTATCTATGTATTCTGAGTATGTTTCTCTTGGATTGAATTCCCCAAACGCGTCAGAATCTCATTCTTATTTGCCTCTATCTTTACCAGGAAATTACCTCAATCAGGCAAACTTTTGTAACCCTACCTCCAATGTAGGGTTTCCCTAACTTTAACTCCTTTTTCTTTTTCAATTCTCAGTCTATCACTGCTGAAAAGCTTTCTCTGACTCCCAAAGCCCAGCAAAGACCTAGGTTCCCTTGAGATATTCTTACTGAACGCTCCTAGAATAAACACATGCCATTTTGTAATTGCCTATTTCTCAAACACATTCTATATTAGACTCAAACTTTCAAGAAAACAGAGATCTGTGACTAGGAATGTTTTTGTTTCATTATATATCCAGAAGTGTTCAACCAATAATTGCTAAATAAGGGGGAAATGAATGAATACATTACACATGGCACTGTGGAAGATAATAAAAAGAACCAGAGCTAGGTAGAACATTAAACTCAGCTATATTTATTCTAGGTGTGAATATTTGATAATGATACTATATAATTAAGGAAATAGCAATTAAGATCAGTGTAACCACTATTTGCCACATAGTTGGAAAAAAACTTTTTAGCTCCTCTTTACTTTCTGCCATAAGGGTGGTGTCATCTGCATATCTGAGGTTATTGATATTTCTCCCAGCAATCTTGATTCCATCTTGTGTTTCTTCCAGTCCAGCAAATTTACCGTCTTAAAAGTGGGAATAATTGAGGGAAAGAAAGGTAAACACATTAGATTGTATATATCAATTTTTAAAGAAAATCTACAGATAAAAATATATTAATAAGATGTATCCTTCATGCACTCAGGATATGTAAGGAATCAAATCAACTATACAGAGTATGACCTTTTCAGAATATAAATTATACAAGTCAGTCAACAGTTGATAAAATTTGGCAAAATGCCCCTGGGTTGCAATAGCAGCATTCTCCAAGTCTGAAGCAGTAAGATCTAGGAACTTTGTGAATATTCAAGACACAGAAAATTGTGAAGCAGAATCAGATGTCTGTTACCTGTCTAGCGTGAAGGCATACCTCTTGATGGCTTTGTCATTCACAAGGTAAGTTCTTTCAAGAAACTCCATGGTGGCCAGGATAAAAGCTTTGGCTGTTGTTGGTATTCTTGTTGTGTCAGCGGCTGCTGATCTTTAACCCACTGTCCAGCTTTGGAAGAGAAGCAGCATTACAGTTATTCTCACACTTTCCAAAGGAAAAATGAAAAGACTTCCAGGATTACAGTAAGAAGCCTCCCACATCAATGTTCTTGATAGATCTGCTAAAATTACACTGTTTGAAATATTACCTGGCCTCATTCTCTCACCCAGAGAAACTTGTTTCCTGCAAGTAGGAACATATGGAGTGTGTGTGTGAGTGTGTGTGTGTGTGTGTGTGTGTGTACTTCCCATCATATCTGATTCTGTTGTGCTTTCTGGGAGGTAGAGGAGTTCAAGGGTCAACTACTAATTGCTGATGTAGGGGGTTTCAGAGCACACCTGAGTGAGCTGCAAACAGTGACCGTCTGTATGGTACTATTCCCCACCCTCCTTTCCATTTTCTTTTTCTTCAGTGGTGAGTGGGGAGGTCTCTTTCTGAACTTAAAATCATTTCTCCTGGGATTTAGTTCTGAAATGCCCTCTAAGCAGCTGTCACGATTTACTTCTCTTCTCTTCTAGGACCATTTGGGGATTTCACTACTGAAGCGAGGACACGGGTGGTTAGTCACTGAAATCTGTAATCTGAAACAGTTCCTGGTGCGGCAGCTTTGAAACCCTTTTGACAGGCAGGAGGAGGGCAGTCTCAGCTTCTAAATAAATAACAACCCTCAGTCACACAAGAACTAGAATGATCTGTGCTCTGCCTGGCCAGGGGGCCCTAGGCTGAGGATAAAAGACGGGCCCAAGCCAATCCTACCAGGCAAACCCATCATAGATCTTAGAAATGGAGTCTTCTCACTTGATCTCAAGAGAACTTCAACCCCCAAATTCCTGTGAATTGATCTTTTATTTCATGACAAAGAGCTTTCCAAATAAGAGAAAGGACCATGGCCCAAGGACAACAGCCTGGTCACACAGCAGACCTTTACGTGTGAGCCAAACACCACCCAAGAACTATGGAAATGCACGCAGGGGCAGGCGAGGGCAGAGTGGAGAAGAGGGCATACGCCCTCCACCTCTGAGTCCTGAGCTCCTTCTCCCTCTGTCAAGACTAAGTCCCTAGTGAGAAAACTCAGAGTGGTGTAGCCCTGGAGTAGCCCAGTGGCCCAGCATCCTGGGGATTTACCCATGTTACTGAGCAGAGATCTCCCGCCATTAAATCAATATTATCTCCTGGAAGGAGAGTGGAATTCAATGGCAATGACTGTAGACAGTGAGGGGAGAAGTCACCTTTCACTGAGTGGCTGAGGCTTCCTATGACATCTGCTGTAAAGCTGTACGTCTTGTCTCTTTTAAGCTTTCAAACACTCTCCTCTCTAACATGAATTCTAAGGTCTCTTCATGGGGCCCCACTGCCTACCTGATCATTGACTTTGTTCTGACAGATGGAAACCAGAGAAATGGCTCTGGGAGGCCATTTTTCTTCACAGGAGAAATTCTGGGTCTGGTGTTAAAGTATTTCCTTCTCTTACATCCTTATTCTTAACTTTGCAAAATAATAAGTTATTCTATGGATGCAGAAGTAAGAAATGAGGAAAGAATGACTAATCGATCGTGTGACCTGTTGCCATACTTTACAGCTTGAATCATTTGTGAGTAGTTTCTAGCACATAATAAAAGAAAGAGAATTCAAGTGAATGAGTATCAAAAAAGTGAAGCAAGTACTTAAAACCAGGCTGAAATCCCTTAAAGATAAGTGCCAAGAAGAGGAGATAAGTATTATTCAGATGCAGGAATTAGAGTATTTAGCTATAGCCTTCAACAGAGAAAAAAGCAATCTGGAAGTTTGAGGTTTCACATGATGAGTTTGGTGGCTGGCATGCACACAGATGCACAGATATATTTGTACCTGTTTGTGATTCCATGGGCCTTCCCTGGTGGCTCAGACAGTAAAGAATCTGCCTGCAGTGCAGGAGATCTGAGTTCCTGATTCCATGAGTATGGAGATATATACATACACAGTTATCAACGTGAATTGCCAGTGAGAAGAGGATAGCGTGGGGATATGTGAGAAGGGCAGAGTAGAGCTGATATAGACAGGGTAAGGTGGAAGTGGGGAAAGAGGAACCAGGGATCCAAGCAAAAAAAGGTGAGAAAAAAGTGTATTCTATGATCGCTCATGAGTTGAAGTATATAAAATTGCCATTTTTGTAGACCCAGCAGTTTCATATGATTTTACTTAAAATATATATGTGTGTGTGTGTATGTGTGTGTGTGTGTGTGTGTGTGTGTGTGTGTTAGTCACTCAATCGTGTCTGACTCTTTGCAACCCCATGGACCGTAGCTTGCAGGGCTCCTCTACCTATGGAATTCTCCAGGCAAGATTACTGGAGTGGGTTGCATTTCCTTCTCCTGGGGATCTTCCCCACTCAGGGATCCAATGTGGGTCTCCCGCATTGCAGGCAGCCTCTTTACCATCTGAACCACCGGGGACCCCCCCACACACACATGTATCCATACTTCTAAAATGCATGTGTGTGCATGTGTGACACATTTGAAAATAAAAGTTAAGTGTGCACATACTTTTAAAGTACTGGGAAATTAGGTAGTATTTTCATCAAAGGTTTGTGAATTCCCAAGTACTACCCTTGACGATAATTACTTGACTGTAAATCAAAGCTTTTAGTATAAGTAGCATAATAGCAGGGAATAGTGGATTATAACAAATAAAATTTTCGTATTAAAGAAAAGTTTTGCTGCTGTAAACTTAGATGTAAAGTTATGATCAAGAATTGCATGCGTGTTATGTAAAATATTCACCTACTGATTATTTTATCTTATAAACCCCTTTTAAACTGCACCATAATTCCCCTTCCCCCAATATGTTGTCAGTATATTGTTTATGAAAAATGTCCCACCCTCCCCGACTAACCTTTGGCCCACTTAGGCCTACACTGACCACTAGGGGTTAATGGCCCAAATCAGATGCCACTCCATGTGAGTCACAAAATACGTATTTGGAAAGCAACACAGATCAAAAAAGAAAACCCCCTATCTTGTTGACAGTTGGTTTTGGTGGGCATTTTGCTGCTTATCCCAGTTTCCTAGGCAACCGGCTTTCAAACCATCCTGAATTACAGGTTGTCCTCTCCGCCCACTCTCCATCACAAGCTTGTAGCAACTGAAGGGGCAAAATGCAACTTATAACAGTTAACTCTGGGAATAAATATTCTATCAGTCACAAGAACGTAACTGACACAACCAAAGATCTGGTTCTGCTCCCCAGTGCTAGCTGTTGTCAACAAAAAAATTTCTTAATAGGATTTTACACGTGGTAGCTAACACATCTGGAAAAATAATTTGCACGTGTGTCTTACACATGGTTTGCTATTTTACTTGCAGAAAGGATGTGTGTACGCAAAAGCATTGTAATCATCCCTACACACTAAAGTACTGAGTTCTCACAATCTGCCTTCCCCAAGTTTAAATTCTTATTTCAGGAACACTTCATGTTGTTTGCATATAACGGCTCCTTACAAAGACATATGCAAATATGCTTGTTTTTAAATACAAATGTGGATTTTTGCTCCGTTTGTATCCTTGTTGTTTGTGTGTAGAGGCAGTGGAATGGAGTGATTTTGCTAATTTCTCGTCCCCTTGACCAGACAGTGTCCTACCCCACAGAAACAATAGCTTTGATTTCTGTCACCATTGATTAGTTCCACCTGTTTTTGAACTTCATAAAAATGGAATCATATCGTATTGACAGTGTGCAATATTTTGTATATGGTTTCCTTCTCTCAACATGTTTTGGGGATTCATGCATCAGAATGGTTTAACGTATGGACTTTCAAATGTATGCGTGCTAAGTCGGTTCAGTCGTGTCTGACCCTTTGCTACCCCTTGGACTGTAGCCTTCCAGGCTCCTCTGTCTATTCAAATGTAGAGACAGACTTAGTTTTGGTTTCTGGTTTGACCCTTTTCTTCTTTCCTTGAACAAGTTTTCTGACCTCTGTGGTTTTCAATTTCTCATCTGTAAAATGAGGACATTATTGAGGACATTATTTAGGATCTATCTTACAGAGTTCTTATGAAGAGTAAAAGAGATACTGTGTATAACAGTACTCCATGTAGTATCTGCCATGCAACCAATTTTATCTAGATGTGAGCTGCTATGTAATTGGCCATGTCTAAAGAGGAGAGTGAAAAAGTTGGCTTAAAGCTCAACATTCAGAAAACAAAGATCATGGCATCTGGTCCCATCACTTCATGGCAAATAGATGGGAAAATAGTGGAAACAGTGTCAGACTTTATTTTGGGGGGCTCCAAAATCACTGCAGATGGTGATTGCAGCCATGAAATTAAAAGACGCTTACTCCTTGGAAGGAAAGTTATGACCAACCTAGATAGCATATTCAAAAGCAGAGACATTACTTTGCCAACAAAGGTGCGTCTAGTCAAGGCTATGGTTTTTCCAGTAGTCATGTATGGATGTGAGAGTTGGACTGTGAAGAAAGCTGAGCACTGAAGAATTGATGCTTTTGAACTGTGGTGTTGGAGAAGACTCTTGAGAGTCCCTTGAACTGCAGGGAGATCCAACCAGTCCATTCTGAAGGAGATCAACCCTGGGATTTCTTTGGAAGGAATGATGCTAAAGCTGAAACTCCAGTACTTTGGCCACCTCATGCAAAGAGTTGACTCATTGGAAAGACTCTGATGCTGGGCGGGATTGGAGGCAGGAGGAGAAGGGGACGACTGAGGATGAGATGGCTGGATGGCATCACGGACTCGATGGACATGAGTTTGAGTGAGCTCTGGGAGTTGGTGATGGACAGGGAGGCCTGGTGTACTGCAATTCATGGGGTTGCAAAGAGTCGGACACGACTGAGTAACTGAACTGAACTGAAGGATAATACCTTGGCTGTCCAGTAGAAATTGACCCCAGTCTTAGTAGAGGCTAAGAATTACTCAAGGAATGGAAGTAGAGGTTTCTGGGGAAAAGACCTGGGAACTTGAACCTGCCATTAGCTGGATGACTCTGAGTAGATGCCTCAAATTCTTGGGCATGAACTTTCTCAAATAAGAGATTTGTGCCCGCCCTATCCTTCCCATGTGGTAGTAGAGTGCCATTCAGGATGTGTCCTCAATAAAGAGGACACAACAGGAGAGAAAATGCAGACTCCATCAATGTAATCACCTACTAAATATTCTAGACTTATGCATTCCCACACAGACTATGAAGGTATTATTTCTAGGGTAGCATTTTCTTAGCAAGGTGGTTATATGGTTATTACTACAGTGTGAGTTTTTCAAAAGTTCCATCCAGGAGCTTGTAAACACACTGGAAATTTAATTGGATTGTATTTTAAAGAACATTATGAAAATTTCATTTTACTCCAAAGCGAACATGTATATAAAAAGCATCTGCCAATATTTCATACTTTACTTGAAAATGTACCAAAAGCCATCTGAGTTTTATTTTTTTTCTTGATAAATTGGGACTATATAATTCCTTGGGCCAGGGAGGGGGTCGGGCATTTTTATTTTTAAAGAGATGAGCTGTAGCAATGTTCCAGTGCAAATGCAACTTGTATTTGTTGAGAAAAAAAAAGACTTGATAAAATATTGATACTAAAACAATAAAAGAAATATTTTATTAAGTGTGATCAATACAAACAAATAATACAAAAATAAATAAGCAGTGTTTTAGTGGGGAGAAATATTGAGGCTAGGTGGTTTAAATGTTTACAAAGTGTATATTTTATTGATTAGTCTACATGTCTTATGCTTCCTTTTCCAAGTCTTTTTCAACTTAAACTAGTTAACCCTTAAACGCACCTCCTGAGTTACATATGATTGTGTCTTGCAAACTCTGGGGCAGTTTTCTGCTGGCTTCATATTCTCATCACAGTGCATGTCTCTCTTCTTTATTTTATTTGCATTGGCAAGCAAGAGAAGGCTCCAAGGACCTAAGCCATGATTTTAAGGTGTTGGAATAAGAAAGGCAAACAAAAGCATGCTTCCTAATATTCCAGCTCCTTGATCTATAAATGCACAGAGCATCACTGAAAACCAAAGCACTGAATTCCTAAATCTAAAAAAAAAAGAGAGGGAGAAAGAAAGAGAGCCCTCTTTCATTATCTAGAATGCCTCCGTTTAATTTTCATGAGCACAGTTTACTTTCCTTTAGTGAAGTCTTGAGGGGCTGATAATTCGTCCTAGGAGAAGGATCTTCACAGCAAGTCCCCAGATGAATGCCAAGAGAGCAAAGGCATAGCTCATCTTCTCCTCCAAATTGTGAAGCCTGGATTTATTTAACTCGAGGCTGACAAGCCTGCCTCTCAGGAGATAGTCCAGGAGACAAGACAAAAGCCGCCTCAAAGCTTTCCCCTGAAAGACTGAGACATTGCTTTTTACGTCAAACTCAAAGTGCATCAGGGGACAGCAGCTGGGTTTTCTGCTTGGAAGCGCAACTACAGGGCATCTCAGCTAACTCATCTCTTCTTTTGGTATTAGGGAATTTGCATCCAGTGAATCCACATTTTTAAATGCTTCTAATCCAATTGTAGCAAATCTCACCACCACCACCAGGGTAGGAGTCCTTTGAAGTTGCATCCAGTACAGCAAGTGAGGCATCCTATTACCTTTTGCACCCCAAGACTCGCTATTTATTCACCCAGATATTGTTAGTGAGAAATGATGGGAATTTCCATTTCCTTCACAGTCAGCTAACTCTGAAAAAGAAGAAAAAAATATAATTATAACAAGCTAACAAATAGCACATCATTGAAAAATATTGTCTTTGGCAGCAGATTTTTATGTGCCTAAGATAATATTCTCCTTTAGCCTTCAGAATCTAAAACTAAGATTTTTCTCTGAGTTTGCACAAAAATTGTGATAATTCATCATTCGCTGAATAAGCATTTCATTTTAAACTTTATAAACATTCAGATTAAACTGCTGCAGAAATGATACTCAAGGCAAAGACAATGGTAATTAATGTCCTTCTATAGTTTAAGCTTTATTTATGCAACAAAAATCAATATGGCAAAACGGTCTGACGAATTTTTGATAGAAGTTGGTTAGAATGGAATTTGTCATAACCTGCATTTCCTAGTCACAAGTTAGTTTCCAAGAAAGCTGGTAGATAGTAAACTCAGATACCCCTTGGCCATTCTCTACTGAAGGAAACAGAAGGAGAAATGTATTCCATGATTAATGTAATGTCCCAATGAGTACTAACTCTCCATCACTTCTTAGAATTATCGTTGTTATGGATGATGCTGTCAGCAAATCTTTTTTAATTTATTTTTTATTGAGGTAACTGGTTTAAGCATTATATAAGTTTCATGTGTACAATACTGTACTTTTTAACATTAACCAGGACTGATCTCCTTTAGGATGGACTTGTTGGATCTCCTTGCAGTCCAAGGGACTCTCAAGAGTCTTCTCCAACACCACAGTTCAGAAACATCAATTCTTCAGTGCTCAGCTTTCTTCACAGTCCAACTCTCACATCGATACATGACCACTGGAAAAACCATGCTGCTAAGTCGCTTCAGTGGTGTCCAACTCTGTGCAACCCCATAGATGGTAGCCCACCAGGCTCCCCCGTCCCTGGGATTCTCCAGGCACGAACACTGGAGTGGGTTGCCATTTCCTTCTCCAGTCCATGAAAGGAAAAACCATAGCCTTGACTAAATGGACCTTTGTTGGCAAAGTAATATAGATAGCTTTTCAATATGCTATCTAGGTTGGTCATAACTTTCCTTCCAAGGAGTAAGCGTCTTTTAATTTCATGGCTGCAGTCACCATCTGCAGTGATTTTGGAGCCCAAAAAGATAAAGTCTGACACTGTTTCCACTGTTTCCCCATCTATTTGCCATGAAGTGATGGGACCAGATGCCATGATCTTCGTTTTCTGAATGTTGAGCTTTAAGCCAACTTTTTCACTCTCCTCTTTCACTTTCATCTTTCTGCCATAAGGGTGGTGTCATCTGCATATCTGAGGTTATTGATATTTCTCCCAGCAATCTTGATTCTAGTTTGTGCTTCTTCTAGCCCAGTGTTTCTCATGATAGCATGCTTATCACCCCCAAATTTAGCTTTCATTCTGCACTATATAGTTAATTCCACTCTACCCATTTTGTCCTTCCCTGACCCCCTTTGCCTTCTGGTAACCAATACTCTGTTCTCTGTATTTATATGCTTGTTTTTGTTTGGTTTGCCTGGCGTGCTACAGTCAACGGGGTTGCAAAAGAGTCAGATACAACTTAGCGACTGAACAACAACAATATGAAATAGTCATTTCTCCTTTTTAATAAGGATCAGGCCCCCCACTAAGGTGAGGTATACTGGTTAGTTCTAATATTTGAACATAGTGGAGTCATTGTCTGCCCAAATATACCCTTTCCAATATTGGCTGATCAGATTACAGGCCTCGGGCATCCCACTTGGTCATTTCCTACTAATTCAAACTCTTTGCTTTGAAGATGCAATTTAATTTCTACCTAATGGCTTAGACAGTAAGATATACTCACCTGCATTCCCCTCGTCTGAGAAGATATTGCCCTCAGGACTAGCTTATTTGACACCTGCATCCAGCCCAGCCACCCAGTTTTAACTGATTTCACTGCTGCACTGACCATACTGTTGTGCTGAATGCACCCAGTTTGTAAATTTGGCTGCTGCAAGTTCTCATTCTGTCCTTTTTGCAAATTTTCAATATGTCAGTGAATACATTTGCTTCTTGGGCTTCCCTGGTGGCTCAGAGGTTAAAGCGTCTGCCTGCAATGCGGGAGACCTGGGTTCTATCCCTAGGTCGGGAAGATCCCCTGGAGAAGGAGATGGCAACCCACTCCAGTATTCTTACCTGGAGAATCCCATGGATGGAGGAGCCTGGTGGGCTACAGTCCACGGGGTTGCTAAGAGTCAGATACGACTGAGCGACTTCACTTTCACCCCAATTTCCTAGCCAGAAAATGTTGAATGATAGTACTAAGCCACTTCAGAAGACTCTTCTGAGTAAAAAGAATCCCTTTCTTCCTTTAGAGATAACAAAACACTTCCAAAGTTTTTAATATTGTTAAATACATTAAATATTGAGAAGTCATTTATGGATAAAAGCAATAAAACATACCAGAAGTTAACATACCACCTATATAAAAACTTTTAACATATTTTAACTTAAAAATAAGATATATACACAGCAAAACATCTTTAAAATTCAAGAAGATTGACAACGGGTGGTAAATCCTCCTACCTAACTTCCTAGGCTAAGATAGGGAATAAACTGAGTTTAAGAATATTCTGAATATCTTCATGGAATTTTTTGTGCATTTATGGGCACACATAAACTTTTTTTGCAATCCAAATTAATGTGTATTTGAGGAATGACTTATAAGCTTGTCAGCAGTTGATTATTTATATGTCATTTCTTAATTATTGATAGACTTTCTTTTCTTTGATGGCTCAGATGGTAAAGAATCTGCCTGCAGTGCAGACCTGGGTTCAATTCTTGGTTCAGGAAGATCCCCTAGAGAAGGGAATGGCTATCCACTCCAGTATTATTGACTGGAGAATTCCAAGGACAGAGGAGCCTGACAGGCTACAGTCTTTGGGGTCACAAAGAATCAGACACAACTGAGCGACTAACACTTTCACTTCACTTTTTTTTTTTTTTTCTTTTCTACAACAGTTTTAGGTTCACAAAGAAATTGAGCGGAAGATGCAGATTTCTTGTATACCCCTGCCCCACATATGAGAAGCCTCCCCATTCTCAACATCCCTCCCAGAGTGGCACATCTGTTTTACACCCAAGGTGTCTCCATTAGGGCTTACTCTTGGTGTTGTCCGTTCTATGGGTTTGGACAAATGTATAATGGGATGTGTCCACTATTATAGTAACATACACAGTTTCACTGACCTAAAAGTTCTTTCACACACACTTTTTATTTTTAAATTTTTAAGATTAATGTATTTATTTATTTTGGGTTGCACTGGGTCTTCATTGCCTCGCCTGGACTTCCTCTAGTTGCAGTGAGTGGGGGCTGCTCTCTAGGTGTGGTGCCCGGCTTCTCACAGCAATGGCTTCTGCTATTGTGGAGCAAGGGCTCTAGGGCCCACGGGCTTCAGTAGTTGCAATGTGGGGGCTTAGTTGTCCAGCTGCATGTGTGATCTTCCTGGGCTAGGGATTGAACCCATGTCCCCTGCATCGGCAGGTGGATTCTTATCTACTGGACCACCAGAGAAGTCCTACACACACTTTTTAAGCTAAATTCACCCGATTTTTATGAGAGTGCTATCTGGTGAATCCTAAGGTTGCATCAATAATAAAGCTATTGTCTTTCCTTTTGCTCTTGCTGGGAGACCCACAGGCCTGTCCTCTCCCTACTGGACCAAGACAATCTGATGGTTGTGGTTGCAGCCCCACAACCTCCATGAGCCAGCAAGTCCAGTTCCACATCCCACCTCATGTCTTGTTTACCAGCAAACTGAACAGGCTAAAGTTCACAGCAGTTGCTCTTCATTAGGAGAAAAGTAAAAGAAGATTGCCAGAGGCCCCCAGAGACAACTCAGCTCTTTGTTCAGTCCAACAATTGACATTCATCTCATCCTCCTCTTCCTTCCAAGCCTTGATAAAATTTCTGCTGCTAATGGCTAAGCCCCAAGCTCATCCTAAGCTCTAGTGAATTGGACAGACATGGTTCTTGCTTTCTAAGAATTTATAATTTAGGGGAGAACTGCCTTCGAAAAGCAATCCAGAGACTTCCCTGGCAGTCCAGTGGTTAAGACTTCCCTTTCCAATGCAAGGGACGCATGTTTGATCCCTGATCAGGGAACTAAGATCTTAATGCCTCTCAGCCAAAAAAAAAAAACAAAAAACAAAACATAAAAGCAAAGCAATATTGTAGCAAATTCAATAAAGACTTTTAAAATGGTCCACATCAGAAAATTTTTTTTAAAAAGCAATCCATTTGGTTCAGTACTGGGTGACATACCATAGTCATTACAAACCAGCAAACACATCCCAGGACATATTTACACTTGAATGTATATATATATATATATATCATGGGCTTCCCGGGTGATGCTAGTGGTAAAGACCCTAGCTGCCAGTGCAGGAGACGTAAGAGACATGGGTTCGATCCTTGGGCAGGAAGATTCCCTGGAGAAGGGCATGGCGACCCACTCCAATGTTCTTGCTGGAGAATCCTATGGGCAAAGGAGCCTGGCAGGCTACAGTCCATGGGTTGCAAAAAGTCAGACACAACAGAGAGACTTTAGTATATGTATATATATATAATATATATATATAGTTAGATGTTACTAACTATATATATAAAATACTCTTCCACATTACCTGAACAGAGTAAATATTAAAGTGAATATCACCATCCCCAGTCATTTTATACACCAACATTAAAAATTAGCAACTCTTACCTTTGCCTCTTGGATTATCAGATCTGGTTCTGTCAATCAAAAATAATACCACACATCATGCCTTATCTTACAGTTGCTTTCAGCTCTGAAAAGGAAATCTCTCTCTTAGAGCCTGAAATGACAGACACTGATGCTTATAACATTGTTCTGAAAGAGTTAGACAATTTAAAATGAAACATTTATTTTGTCATATGAATCCAAATATTTTCCTGTCTTTCAGGGAAATGTCACAGGAAGGTGAATCTTGTCTGGCTTCCTCTAACTGTGGAAGTAACGACAGTGCGCAAGATACAGTATCTCTTCCAACACCCTAAGGGCAAAATTATCCCGTCACTCTACATTGCAGATCTCTTTTATGGAGAATTTCAGTTATTACTCTTGAGCACAGTGTTTACAAACACTCAGCAACTTATTATTCAGTAGATGAGAGGAAATGGGAAGGCTACCAAAAAAAAAAAGTAACTAAGACATTAAATAATATGAAAAAACTAATTAGATGTGTGACTTGCCCATTATTTTCCCCTAAGAACTCCCACATGAGGCTCCTGTCTCCTAGGTCTCAAAAATAAATGTGGTATATACAGTAAATAGGCTTGAGAGTTATCTAAACTGAACACCCGAAGATGTAATGGTGGCATGAATTTAATCAACAGAAACTAGAGGACACATTCAGTGACCTGTCTTCTAGAAAAGAGCATGGTGTAGAATTGATTGTGGATAATTTCCACTGAACAAGTTATCTGGATTTTTAAATGGGCACTCATAATAATAAGCTTCCATTGCCTGGAATTGGCCCTCCTAGACACCTCCCCAGCCCTGCCTGCTCTTCTGGAACACTGCTCCTTGTGGCCATGCACGTGGATGCCGCTTTCTCATTTTGAGGGTCTCAGCTCAGTTAGCCCCTCTTCAGAGAGCCTTTCTCAGACCTTCCTGTGAAAAGCAGTGGGGTCTCAGCCATACCTAATCTCTCTTCTTCACAGTGCACTCTTCATTCCTTTCAGAGCTCTTCTCACTATGCAAGTTACCCTCTTCGTTTTCTATTTCAGTTCTCATCTACTGCTACAAGAATGTAAGCTCTTGGGGGATCAGGGACTTTGCTGTTTCACACTGTTGTATACCCTATTCTTGGTACACAGTATCCGGTTTATCGTGGGAGAGTGGGTGAATAATAAGATTTTTTAGAATTCAATGAATGGATAAATAAATGATTGCATGAATGGTTGGATGGATAAATGAAAGATACTAGTAAGAATTACATTCAGAGTACTGTAATTACTTGTGACTCAGAGTAAACCTTTTTTTTTTTAAATGTTGAAAGTAAAGTATTAGTCACTCATTCGTGTTTGACTCTTTGTGACCCCATGGACTGTAGCCCATCAGGTTCCTCTGTCCATGGAATTCTCCAGGCAAGAATACTGGAGTGGGTAGCCATTCCCTTTTCTAGGGGATCTCCCTGATCCAGGGATCAAAGCTGAGTCTCCAGCATTGCAGGCAGATTCTTGCCAGGTATCTCTTTATTCATGTGATGATGAAGTTAAAACTAATCTGCATGATACCATCTCTGAGTTTAAGAAAAGGCAGAGGAGTGAGAGATCAAATTGCCAACATCCAGTGGATCATGGGAAAAGCAAGAGAGTTCCAGAAAAACATATATTTCTGCTTTATTGACTATGCCAAAGCCTTTGACTGTGTGGATCACAATAAACTGTGGAAAATTCTGAAAGAGATGGGAATACCAGACCACCTAACCTGCCTCTTGAGAAATCTGTATGCAGGTCAGGAAGCAGCAGTTACAACTGGACATGGAACAACAGACTGGTTCCAAATAGGAAAAGGAGTACGTCAAGGCTGTATATTGTCACCCTGCTTATTTAACTTCTATGCAGAGTACATCATGAGAAACGCTGGGCTGCAAGA
Source organism: Cephalophus harveyi (assembly GCA_006410635.1). NCBI lineage: Eukaryota > Metazoa > Chordata > Mammalia > Artiodactyla > Bovidae > Cephalophus > Cephalophus harveyi. Next base: position 28,492 of record SJYT01063787.1, read on the forward strand.
AACACAAGCTGGAATCAAGATTGCTGGGAGAAATATCAATCACCTCAGATATGCAGATGACACCACCCTTATGGCAGAAAGTGAAGAGGAACCAAAAAGCCTCTTGATGAAAGTGAAAGTGGAGAGTGAAAAAGTTGGCTTAAAGCTCAACATTCAGAAAACGAAGATCATGGCATCTGGTCCCATCACTTCATGGGAAATAGATGGGGAAACAGTGGCAACAGTGTCAGACTTTATTTTTTGGGGCTCCAAAATCACTACTGATGGTGACTGCAGCCATGAAATTAAAAGATGCTTACTCCTTGGAAGAAAATTTATGACCAACCTAGACAGCACATTCAAAAGCAGAGACATTACTTTGCCAACTAAAGTCCGTCTAGTCAAGGCTGTGGTTTTTCCGGTAGTCATGTATGGATGTGAGAGTTGGACTGTGAGGAAAGCTGAGTGCCGAAGAATTGATGCTTTTGAACTGTGGTGTTGGAGAAGACTCTTGAGAGTCCCTTGGACTGCAAGGAGATCCAACCAGTCCATTCTGAAGGAGATCAACCCTGGGATTTCTTTGGAAGGAATGATGCTAAAGCTGAAACTCCAGTACTTTGGCCACCTCATGCAAAGAGTTGACTCATTGGAAAAGACTCTGATGCTGGGCGGGATTGGGGGCAGGAGGAGAAGGGGACGACCGAGGATGAGATGGCTGGATGGCATCACTGACTCAATGGACATGAGTCTGAGTGAACTCCGGAAGTTGGTGATGGACAGGGAGGCCTGGCGTGCTGCAATTCATGGGGTCGCAAAGAGTCGGACACGACTGAGTAACTGAACTGAACTGAACTGAACTGATCTCTGGGAACTCTACTTGCCTGCTAGTTTTTTTTTTTTTTTTAACTTGTAATTTTGTATTGGAATAGAGCTGATTAACAATATTGTGATAGTTTCAGATGGACAGCAAAGGGACTCAGCCATACATATATGTGTATCCATTCTCCCCCAAACTCCCCTCCCATCCAGGCTGCCACATAACATTGAGCAGAGTTCTCTGTGCTATCCAGTAGGACTTTGTCGGTTATCTGTTTTAAATATAGTGGTGTGTACATGTCCATCCCAAAGTAAACCTTTTGAACTCACGTAGACTTGTGTATCTCTCTACTCACTAGCCAGGCTATGATAACCTTTATGAACCTATTTTCTTATCTATAAAATGGGGACAATAAAATTTTTCTCATATGACTGTTATAAAGATTAATTCAATTATTTATAATAAATGAATTTCACATATAAATCTAATAGTAATTACTCAGTAAACAAAGGATATCCATATTAATTCTTCATATGTAAAATCAGCCTATAATCAGATAGACAATTGTGCCTTATCAAATATGTAAAAACATCACAAAGTACTTTCAGATCTAGTTGTCAAGTTTCAGCTAGGATGGAAAAAAGCTACAATAGAGTGGACTTTTCTGCCTTAAAAAAAAAAATTGGAGCTGGCAAGGGTTCAGTTCAGTTCAGCCACTCAGTCGTGTTCGACTCTTTGCGACCCATGGACTGCAGCATGCCAGGCTTCCCTGTCCATCACCAACTCTTGGAGCTGGCTCAAACTCACGTACATCGAGTCAATGATGCCAGGATTGACTGGTTTGATCTCCTTGCAGTCCAAGGGACTCTCAAGAGTCTTCTCCAACACCACAGTTCAAAATCATCAATTCTTATATTAAAGCTTGAAATTGCACTGCTAGCTGGTAAATCTTAGATATATCTATACTTCCTTTGGATGCAAATGGAGACAGAAGGAAGAGAAGATCATGAAGAACATATTTATGGAAGCAAAAAAACCCACAACTCTGGTATTTACTAAATTACTATACACCTAGATCATATTATATTTTTCTTCTTAAAATTCAGAAACTTTATTGCAGATTTCCTTTACTTTACTAAAACTTACAGAATATTCCAGTGCTTTTTAAATTCTAGTACATTTGGACAGTATATACACATCTTAAAAATATATGTGGAAAGGGCCAATTTTATGAGACGACATGAGGAGCTCTGAATTATTTCTCATTGGTGCAAAACAAATTGGCTTTTCCCATTCATTGCACAAATACTTGTTTTTCCATTTTATTATCCTTATAATTGCAGCTGAAATCAAAAGAGGGCACAGCTACCTGCCAAAATCTGGTGCAGGACGCTTTGCATTTCCAAGGGTCCTAGTCAAGTTGTTTTCCCAAGTCTTGGGAGCCACTGGTGATAGAAGTCATTACTCCATACACTACTCATTGATGGTACTAGTTTTCCAGGTGCATATCTAGTTACACCAGCATTTGGTGAATTTTTTTGAGCTGAAAAGAAACTTCTAAAATATATCTGTTATCAAAGGCTCCAGAAGTAATGATGAAAAAATGGTGGCATAAACTCCTGGTTGCTCCACTAGACCACATTCAGTTCAGTTCAGTCGCTAGTCGTGTCCAACTCTTTGCGACCCCATGAATCGCAGCACACCAGGCCTCCCTGTCCATTACCAACTCCCGGAGTTCACTCAGACTCACGTCCATCGAGTCTGTGATGCCATCCAGCCATCTCATCCTTGGTCGTCCCCTTCTCCTCCTGCCCCCAACCCCTCCCAGCATCAGAGTCTTTTCCAATGAGTCAACTCTTCACATGAGGTGGCCAAAGTACTGGACCTTCAGCTTCAGCATCATTCCTTCCAAAGAAATCCCAGGGTTGATCTCCTTCAGAATGGACTGGTTGGATCTCCTTGCAGTCCAAGGGACTCTCAAGAGTCTTCTCCAACACCATAGTTCAAAAGCATCAATTTTCGGTGCTCAGCCTTCTTCACAGTCCAACCCCCCCTTCCATATGAGACTACTGGAAAAACCATAGCCTTGACTAGACGGACCTTAGTCGGCAAAGTAATGTCTCTGCTTTTGAATATGCTATCTAGGTTGATCATAACTTTTCTTCCAAAGAATAGCCATCTTTTAATTTCATGGCTGCAATCACCATCTGCAGTGATTTTGGAGCCCAAAAAAATAAAGTCTCTCACTATTTCCACTGTTTTCCCATCTATTTCCCATGGAGTGATGGGACCGGATGCCATGATCTTCGTTTTCTGAATGTTGAGCTTTAAGCCAACTTTTTCACTCTCCTCTTTCACTTTCATCAAGAGGCTTTTTGGTTCCTCTTCACTTTCTGCCATAAGGGTGGTGTCATCTGCATATCTGAGGTTATTGATATTTCTCCCAGCAATCTTGATTCCAGCTTGTGTTTCTTCCAGTCCAGCATTTCTCATGATGTATTCTGCATAGAAGTTAAATAAGCAGGGTGACAATATGCAGTCTTGACATACTCCTTTTCCTATTTGGAACCAGTCTGTTGTTCCATGTCCAGTTGTAACTGTTGCTTCCTGACCTGCATACAGATTTCTCAAGAGACAGGTCAGGTGGTCTGGTATTCCCATCTCTCTCAGAATTTTCCACAGTTTATTGTGATCCATACAGTCAAAGGCTTTGGCATAGTCAATAAAGCAGAAATAGATGTTTTTCTGGAACTCTCTTGCTTTTCCCATGATCCAGCGGATGTTGGCAATTTGATCTCTGGTTCCTCTGCCTTTTCTAAAACCAGCGTGAACATCTGGAAGTTCATGGTTCACATATTGTTGAAGCCTGGCTTGGAGAATTTTTTGAGCATTATTTATTTTGAGCATTACTGGACCACATTAGAATCATGAAAATCTAGGGTGGTGTCTCTTCATGAGAAGTGGAGAGGAATAATGAAAAGTAAAAGAGGATGGAAAAAGTAAAAAGGAAAGTAAAACCAACTTACATTTCTAGATTTAGGGACCAGATCCAAGAATCTCAATAAATGCAACAAAAAAGTTTCTTAAATACCCACATTTTTTATCCTTATAAAATCCTGAGTTTATGTCGATATAACCAACTGGAAATCTCCTGGCTCCTTGAAAGATTTGGCTTTAACCCCAAATCCCATAGTCAATGGAAATCTATAATCTTCCCTTTATTTTGGCAACTTTTTGTGGAAGAGAAAGGATATGAGGAAGAATGGGAGAATGTCTGCCTTCAGGTTCTGCTTCTGTGTTAAACCAGAAAAGAAACTCCCCTTCATTTTTTCACAGAAGAAATCTGTGCATACAGTGCATAGATGAAGGTAGCAGACTTACTGAAGACTGAAGACACAGATGAAGGAAGTTAAGCTGCAGCCATGTGAAAAATCTAAACTGGAACTGCACTCATCATTGTTCTCAGGACTTCAGTTATCTTACTAAAGGGTTTAAGGTTTCCATGAACTTTTACTCATCTCATCTGTCTCTGCATCTTGCTGACATCTGTCTCTTTATTCTTTTTTTTTCTCTTCTTCCTCATGGAATCATAGCAAATTCTTAAATTTATCACACTTGCAGTAATCCAGGGATTATTTTCTGTTGCCTGGTTAGTCAGCTCTCAACCCTCACGCTGAGATGCTTATCGACGTATTTTCCCAAATGAGAAGAATTTTCTTACTGAATGTAATTCTGATGCTAGAATTTTAGTATTACAATATTTCCCCTCTCATTTCATTAAATAGTGCTATATATGTGGTGCTGTTTACTGCCATTTCCTGATATTTGATTCTCCTCTCTTTCTGGACACATGGGTAGACTTCTCTGCCCCCTTGAGACTGGATGATAATTCAGTGCAATGGGCTGAGATTGAAAGTCATATGAATTACTTTCTGTTTGAGATATTGAAATGCCAGTGTGAGGTCCCCCAGTACTGTTTGCCCTGCTGTGACATCCATAAAAACCTGTATAAATCTGCCTCAGCCTGGGTGCCTGAAAGACAACAGTGAAGCAGCAGAGCCTCCCTCCTGACCTGCACTAGATTTATAAAACAAGGAGAAACAAATCTTTGCTGCTGTGAGCATCTGGGATCTGTGGCTTGTTCGTTTTTGCAGCATTACCTGGCCTCTTCTAACTTATACAGTTAAGTCCCCCACATACAACGAGTTCTGCATGTTTGTACATCCAACTAAACCAGCTAAACAGTACTATACTGTAAATGGTTTATAATACTTTTCGCCCAGTTCAGTTCAGTCTCTCAGTCCTGTCCAACTCTTCACAACTCCATGGACTGCAGCACACCAGGCCTCCCTGTTCATCACCAACTCCTGGAACTTACTCAAACTCATGTCCATCAAGTCAGTGATGCCATCCAACCATCTCTTCCTCTGTCATCCCCCTTCTCCTCCCACCTTCAATCTTTCCTAGCATCAGGGTCTTTTCAAATGAGTCAGTTCTTCACATCAGGTGGCCAAAGTATTGGAGTGTCAGTCCTTCCAATGAATATTCAGGACTGATTTCCTTTAGGATGGACTGGCTGGATCTCTTTGCAGTCCAAGGGACTCTCAAGAGTCTTCTCCAGCACCACAGTTCAAAAGCATCAATTCTTCAGTGCTTAGCTTTCTTTATAGTACAACTCTCACATCCATACATGACTACTGGAAAAACCATAACTTTGACTAGATGGAACTTTGTTGGCAAAGTAATGTCTCTGCTTTTTAGTATGCTGTCTAAGTTGGTCATAGCTTTTCTTCCAAGGAGTAAGCGTCTTTTAATTTCATGGCTGCAGTCACCATCTGCAGTGATTTTGGAGCCCCCAAAAATAAAGTCTCTCACTGTTTCCATTGTTTCCCCATCTATTTGCCGTGAAGTGATGGGACCAGATGCCATGATCTTAGTTTTCTGAATGTTGAGTTTTAAGCCAACTTTTTTCACTCTCCTCTTTCACTTTCAACAAAAGGCTTTTTAGTTTTTCTTCACTTTGTGCCATAAGGGTGGTGTCATCTGCATATCTGAGATTATTGATATTTCTCCTGGAAATCTTGATTTCAGCTTGTGCTTAATCCAGCCTGGCATACCATGATGCACTCTGTGTATAAGTTAAATAAGCAGGGTGATAATATACAACCTTGACATACTCTTTTCCCGATTTGGAACCAGTCTGTTGTTCTATGTCCAGTTCTAACTGTTGCTTCTTGACCTGCATACAGATTTCTCAGGAGCCTGGTTAAGTGGTCTGGTATTCCCATCTCTTTCAGAATTTTCCACAGTTTGTTGTGATCCACACAGTCAAAGGCTTTGGCATAGTCAATAAAGCAGAAATAGATGCTTTTTCTGGAACTCTCTTGCTTTCTCGATGATCCAGCGGATGTTGACAATTTGATCTCTGGTTCCTCTGCCTTTTCTAAAACCATCTTGAACATCTGGAAGTTCACGATTCACGTATTGCTGAAGCTGGCTTGGAGAATTTTAAGCATCATTTTACTAGCGTGTGAGATGAGTGCAATTGTGTGGTAGTTTGAGCATTCTTTGTCATTGCCTTTCTTTGGGATTGGAATGAAAACTGACCTTTTCCAGTCCTGGAAAAGTGGCCACTGCTGAGTTTTCCAAATTTGCTGGCATATTGAGTGCAGCACTTTCACAGCATCATCTTCCAGGATTTGAAATAGCTCAACTGAAATCCCATCACCTCCACTAACTTTGTTTGTAGTGATGCTTTCTAAGGCCCATTTGACTTAACATTCCAGGATGTCTGGCTCTAGGTGGGTGAATACACCATTGTGCTTATCTGGGTCATGAAGATCTTTTCACCCAAATAACAGATAAAAAACAAACACATACACACACAAATTTTTTTTAATTTTACAGTGTAGTTCCTTGAAAAGTATAGTAGTATAGCACAACAACTGGCATATAGGAGCTGGCATCAAGTGAACAAGCGAGAAGAGTTACTGAGTGGAAGAGGGAGAGGAGGTGGGAGACAGTATATGGTCAGCAATAGGAGATGGAGGGCAAGGTGAAATTTCACTCGTGCCTGACATTGATGGCACAGCTTCTGACGCCTTGCTAGAACCAGATGCACATTCACATCTTTGAACGTTTGCAACTGGGGTTCATATGTAGGGGGCTTACTGTACAGTGTTCTTATCACAAAGGCTTGGCACAACCCTTACTTACTTCTCCCTACAGTAAAAGACTACATCCCCTTATACTGTATTTTACTCTCAGGGGACTGAGCACCAAAAACAGTTTCTACCTTTTGACAATGTTCTCTCTGAGTCTCAAGGCCTGAAAACGCATCGTTTTTGGAGAATTTGTTCATGGGAATTAGTGGATCATTCTGCCCATCCATTGGCTTCCTGAGCTTTGCCTCTGCTTTGGACATTGCTTATCAAGAGCCTATCAAGTTGCAGCTAACCAAACACTTGATTCTCAAGTGCAAACAGAGGGGAGGTTTCCCCACAGCAAGTCAATATACAGGCTTACTGGCCAACAAGACCCAATGCAGGTTCTTTGTTCATTTTCTTCATTGATAGTTCCCAGTATCTTCAGTGTCCATTCAGTGGTCTATACTATTACATCTCAAAGTGAATTGAGAAATTAAAATGAGCAACTATCTTGTGTGTGAGGTATATTAAGAATGAAACATTAAGTTCTAAATTAGAAAGGGACTATATTGCATATCTGTATAAATGTACTAAAAAGCCTTGAAGTGAACACATAAAACAAGTAATAAATCATACCTCAAAAAATCTGTTAAACATAATACAGTGAAATATTTCTTTAAGTATAATTTCTTTAAGTGATTTCTTTAAGTATAACTTTGAAAACCAAATACTGCTCTATGTTATGACATTTTCCTGATGCTTTACACACAATAAATACCATAAACTTTCATTTCAGTATTTCAAGAAGTATGATCATGTCACCAAGATATTAGTGGCTAAGAATGAAATTAGTTCAGGTTTCTAATTAATTTACATTTAAAGATTCCATCATGTTATTTTAATATTGATGGTCTGTTTATATAAATATCATTAGTCTCATTCCAATGTCTGTTTATTCATTGCATAAAATCAGGAAGCCATATTTTTAAAACATGAAGGCTGGTGGTCAGGGGAATAGACCTTTAGTCTCTGTGTCATCTGAGTAAATGGGAAAGCTTAAAAGTTGGCGCATCATTTCAATTGTCATGTATTAAAACTTGAGCCCAGGAGAGGGTGGTTAATTATTCAGTGGCAAGGAGTAAATAGTGAAGGTGGAGGAGATGGAGCCTGACCTGAAACCTGGCCTCTAAGGTGAGACAGAAGATGCAAAAGCTTCTCTTTCATTCATCTGACAAATGTTTGTTGCATGCCAACTCTGTGCCAAGCAACAGGCTCACTGCTGATGCTGCAGTGGGACCACATCCACCAGTTCCCTGTGCTGTGCAATGTGTGTTCTGATGGTAGAGACAAATGCCCAGGACATTTCAGAAACCCTGACAGTCTCAGTCATGATTTAGGGAGCAATTGATTCAAGGATTCCCATGCAGAGAAGCAGAGCTCTGTGGAGGGGAATGGAGGCTGAGGTCCTCTATGGGATAAAGGCAGACTGTGATCATCATTAAGAACACAAGGACCCTACAAGGCTCTTTGGTCCACACTTGTAGAAGGGAGACTTGGGCTTCCATGAGTGATTAGGAGAGCACATAGAGATCAAGTATTGTGTAGAACCTAATACCAAGTCCTAATAAATGAGAGCATGAAAGTCTTCCAATTTTCCTGTCTCAACTATGAGTTCCTCTGGGGCCTTCAGTGGGTGTCAGGCCTCTGAAGAAGAGTCAGAGATGGTGAGCCAGCTGTTGGAGACTATGATGATACAGACAAAGAAAGGCTGTATGGCAGTGGTTAAGGGTATGAGTCATACGAGCAGAAAACCTGGCTTGGAATCCCAGTTCTGCCCTGCATGACCTAAGTAACTTTGGGTAAGTGGTATAATCAAGGTCTTTAGCTGTAAAAGGTTAGTGATTATGACAGAATCTAATTTATTGAATTGTTGTGATTATTAAATGAGATAATGTATGAACCGTACTTAGAATATTGCTTAACTCTCCACAAACTCCAAGGATATATTACCTGTTATTAAAGGCGCCAGGGCCCAATCTTTGCAGCTGCAAATTGGTCTCTTGATCTCATTTCTTCCACATTAAGACCTTAGTGTAAACCAATTAGAGTATGTAGGCCACACAAAAGCCAGTCTCATCACTGCTTCTAAGCCTTAGTTACTAAAATGTAACTAGGATGAGTATAAACACCCAATGAATCAGCATCAAATGCGAATGCAATTCTGATACCCTGTTTTCCATTTCAGTAAAAGCCCACATACCATAGACAATGCTGTAAAAACACCTGGCATTTTATGTTCATGTAGCACCATGCCTTCCTAGTACTGTAGCTTCTACCACCTCTCAAGACACTAGGCCTCCTAAGAGCATCTTAAGAATGGGGTATTAGCCATGCAGAAGGAAACTTAGGCTTAATGACCTCACTTAGGACCAGATGATGTGATATTAGAGTGGGGAGCAGGGAAGGTTGCAATACAGAGGAAGGAAGAAGGGCTGAATGGGTGGTCAGGTTAAGATGGCAGAACAATTCCTGAGAGAATATATTCTTCTCACATTTCCCTTAGCTTCCTCTTTGATTAAACTGAAAGTTGCAAATGCAGAGAGTTACTCAGCAGCCAGAACACTGACACTGGCCACATGTCTTCTTTCTTGTTTGCAAACTCAGTCTAAATTATGAAGATGAGGGACTTCTTGGTGGTCCAGTGGTTAAGAATCTGCCTTTCAATACTAAGGACACAGGTCTGATCCCTGGTTACAGAAGTATTAATAAGATCCCACATGCTACTGAAGAAAAGTTATGACCAACCTAGACAGCATATTAAAAAGCAGAGACATTACTTTGCCAACGAAGGTCTGTATAGGCAAAGCTATGGTTTTTCCAGTAGTCATGTATGGATGTGAGAGTTGGACTATAAAGAAAGCTGAGTGCTGAAGAATTGATGGTTTTGAACTGTGGTGTTGGAGAAAACTCATGAGACTCCCTTGGACTGCAAGGAGATCCAACCAGTCCATCCTAAAGGAAATCAGACCTGAATATTCATTGGAAGGGCTGATGCTGAAACTGAAACTCTGGAACTTTGGCCACCTGATGTGAAGAACTGACTATTTGGAAAAGACCCTGATGCTGGGAAAGAATGAAGGCAGAAGAAGGGGATGACAAAGGATAAGATGGTTGGATGGCATCACTGACTCGATGGACATGAGTTTAAGTAAACCCTGGGAGTTAGTGATGAACAGGGAGGCCTGGCGTGCTGTGGTTCATGGGGTCACAAAGAGTTGGACAGGATTGAGCGACTGAACTGAACTGAACTGACTGCTCTGGAGCAATTAAGCCTACCTGACACAACTACTAAGCTCACATCTCTAGACCCCAAGTGCATCAATGCAGCCGAAAATAAAAATAAACAAATAAAAATAAATCACGAAGATGGAAAAGAGCAATGTGAACTGACTCCCAAAGAATTCTACTCGGGGTTGGTCTCAAATATTTCATTAGCATAAAGTGTCTTAGCTTGTAAATAGAGCCAACCTGGAACCTTTTCCAGAACACTCTTACTGATAAAGGTGATCAAAACTGGCTCTGTCCTTTTCAAGTTAAGGCTTCATTATTACTTCAATGGAAGCCAAAGGAAAGGGCCATACTTGTCTTCTACCATCTCTGACTCCCCATGACACTGAGCCTGTCATGACTTTGGGCCTCAGAGGTACTTGCCTGATTTCCAAACTCTGAGTGAGTTTCAACTTTAACTGAATTGTTTCCACTATTTTCTCTACATAAATTCACCAGAATTTTATCATCACCTAATAACAGTGAAAAGATGAATGACTTAGATTGTTGTTCAGGTAATAAAAGACCAGGCCGATGAATAGCTTCACACATCAAAAGAAAATGATGATGTCTTTCAAGTGAGAAGGTATGCATAGAGAATGAACAGGATATGTTTGGAGACATTTACACTTTGGTTGACTGATCGCTTTTAATATGTTTGCACAAAAAAGAGAGGGGGGACGTGTAGTGAAATACTACTCCAAATCTATGTTAGTTTGAGGTTGCTGTAGGCTTTCAAGTTCTGAAAATATGACTTATCCAGTCTGGTAATGCATTGAGAATGCTCTGAGGTTTAAAAAAATGAGCTATTGATCTTAGAAGATTTTAATTTAGATTAGTTCACTTAAAAGTGTAATAAATGGCAGGGCTCACATGTTGAATCACTAAGGCAGCAATTATTTTAAGAGGATCAGTTGTCTGTGCTTTGAATTTAATAAAGTCTCTTTATAGAGCTTTTAGACAGTATTTGAAATAACCACATAACCTGTCTGTGAAAAGATGTTTTGAGTTGTATGTCAAAAGTTGAAGAGAAATTATAAAGACAACTTATAGTTTTCTAAGACCAATAATAACAGATGGGCAGTTGCTTTTACTCTATTTGTGAGCAACTGTTGTTTTGAAAGGTTTTTTGTGTGTGTGTGAGAGAGAAAGAGAGAAAAAAGGGAGAGGGGGTACAATATCTGTACCCAGAAGGTTTCTGAGTTAAATTTGCAAGAGCTAAAATTCTTTACAAAGGTAGATAAAAGTAGTGACACAATCTGGTAACCTCTAGCAAATGAATTCTTGCTCATGTTCATAAGGAAAAGGTAAATGTAATAAAAAGAGAAAAATGAGAGATACTTTGCTGGTAGCATTAACTTGCAATTTTACCTTAAAAGCCAAATATTTAGGTTGAAAGGCCTTCTACCTCTGACCATTTTAGGTTTCAATGAAGATTTCATCATCATGGTTCTTGATATGCTAGTGGCTCCCTGCTGAGATAAAGCCAGAGGGGTCTTCATCTCTAAGCTGAGACCTCTGGTTCTCCTTTTCATCTTATAAAATTCATTTAGAGCCATCTTTCCTGACATCTGTACATAAAGCAATATAAAACATTACAATATAAATTACATCTGAGGGCTTCATCTGAAATTCTATTTCACTGTTTAATAATTAAAAGTCAAAAACCTCTCTGTGGCTTTATAGCAGTCTCTATCAAGAATAAATCTTCTTGATAAGGCATCCTCCTCCCAAACAATGGAAGCCGTTGGCATATTCTGCAGAAATGAGTTTAGTTATTAATAAATTCTATCCTCTGGAATGTGACTCCATGTCTGAAACTCTTTGAAGGTGATGTTACTATTCAGAGTTCCCAGATTATCCACCCATTTACAAGTGTTGGAATTTAACATAAGTGCCTCCATGTTTTTCATTCATAAAATGATGTTGGGCAGTTACCCACTACACATGGTTGTGCAAGGATTGAACGAATCAATATGAATGAAGCGCTCAGAATAGAGCCTGGAAAACAGAAAACACTAGGTGCTGGCTGTTATTTTCACTGTTATGTTTTGTGTTATTTAGAAGAACCTTTCTGTTTCACATGAATGAGAAATTCTCCAAAGGAAAACCCTTCTAGGAGGACAAACATGATGACAGCTAAAAAATTGTTTTTCATTGTTTTATGAAACTTACACATTTCTATTTGGGGAGGGTGATTGCTTTATTATTGGACTATAATTGCCTTACGGACTTCCCTTGTGCTTCAGCTGGTAAAGAATCTGCCTGCAATGCGGGACACCTGGGTTCTATCCCTGAATTGGGAAGATCCCCTGGAGGAGGGAAAGGCTACCCACTCCAATATTCTGGCTTGGAGAATTCCATGGACTGTATAGTCCATAGGGTCGTGAAGAGTTGGACATGACTGAGTGACTTTCACTTTCACTATAATTGCTTTACAATGTTGTATTAGTTTCTGCTGTACAATGAAGTGAATCAGCTATATATATACATATATCCCCTACCTCTTTGGCCTCCGTTCCCCCTCTCCTTCCTTGCCGCCTCCACCTCACCCCCCATCTATGTCATCACAGAGCACCAAACTGAGTTCCCTGGGCTTTGTAGCATCTTCCCACCAACTATCTATTTTACACATGGTAATGTATACATGTATCAATCCTAATGTCCCAATTCATCCCACCCTCCTTAAGCATTTCTAAAATGACCCAACATTAATCTTTGAGAGCCTAAAATCTACAAAGTAGTAGGGACAGGGAGCAGTGTCCTAGGCTTTGTACCTGCCATTCCTGTGTGGAAGGATTTTCTCCAAATCACAGGATACCTGGCCTCTTCTCATCACTTACTTCTCAGTTCATTTCCCACAGCCTCAATAAGAATTTACCCAACACTCTAGAAACTCACTCCCAACCCTTATCCCATCTTCAGTCCTGTAGCCATAGAACTGTCCTTCTACTTGTTGCAAATTTTATTTAGCATCTGTCTCCCTTACCCAAAAAGAATCTCAGGGAGAGAAAGGACCTTGTCTTCTGCCTAACACATAGAAGGTGCTCAATGCCTACTTGTGGAGCAAAAGAAAGTGACAATCATGAAAGAATGCATATGACATGAACACATACTGCTATTAAAAATAGCACAAGGCTCTTGAAAGACCTGGGGGTGTGACCAGAAGGATCCAGGGTGAAGGGTGCACAAGGGAAGGAGTAAGTTCCCTGAAAGGAACCAAGAGAACTGGAACAGAAGACTGATGGGAGGGCAATGTAGAGGTGATACTTGGCAAAGATAACCTGTAGCTATTTTACATGTTTTCCTGCAGTGCTAGGGAAGGCCCTCTTGCTGGTGTTCCACTTAGAGAAACAAAGATGGTGATTATCTTATACAGCCTAGAATGTCATTCAAATGTCCTCATTCTTATTTCTGTTGCTTCCGTAGTCATTCTGGAGGACTGGCTTGGTCATTTTCATATAGCTATGGGATATTCTGTGGCCAGGGAAGCATAACCTACAAAAGGATAGCTTTCTGTCACCCTGTCCCTACTCGTTTTCTTAGTAGCCCCCAGTCTCGGGGGCTTGCGTGGCTGAGAATCTGCTGAAGTTGGAATCATGAGCCTCTGGCTCGGGAAACAGCCAGTTAATTCACTTTTAAAAAATGAAGCACTGTTTAATAGGAGGGCCAGGGATTTAAGGCTGACAGGGGTCAGCTTAATCTTTGATGGGAGAATTCGCTCTAGTGATTACCCCACAGCTTAAGTGTTCAGTCATATACTTAATTCCTCCAGATTGATTTTCCAGATTCTATCATCACCAGATCATTGCTGCTCCACCAAGTATACTCCCTTGGGTTCTGGTGCCCTGCTGTGGAATCTGATTAGCACTTCAGAAGAAGAGTCAGTGGGGAGGGTTCAGTTCACTTCAGTCACTCAGTTGTGTCTGACTGTTTGCGACACCATGAACCACAGCACGCCAGGCCTCCCTGTCCATCACCAGCTCCCAGAATCTACCCGAACTCATGTCCATTGACTCGGTGATACCATCCAACCATCTCATCCTGTCGTCCCCTTCTCCTCCTGCCCTCAATCTTTCCCAGCATCAGGGTCTTTTCAAATGAGTCAGCTCTCTACATCAGGTGGCCAAAGTATTGGAGCTTCAACTTCAACATCAGTCCTTCCAATGAACACCCAGGACTGATCTCCTTTAGGATGGACTGATTGGATCTCCTTGCAGTCCAAGGGACTGTCAAGAATCTTCTCCAATACCACAGTTCAAAAGCATCAATTCTTCTGTGCTCATCTTTCTTCACAGTCCAACTCTCACATCCATACGTGACTACTGGAAAAACCATAGCCTTGACTAGACGAATCGTTATTGACAAAGTAATGTCTCTGCTTTTTAATATGCTGTCTAGGTCGGTCATAACTTTCTTTCCAAGGAGTAAGCATCTTTTAATTTCATGGCTGCAATCACATTAGGTACCCAGAATACATGGGTTCTGTGATAGTCCTTGTCAGATGAACATTGTTTTTCTCATCCAGATTTTAATTTAATTTCCCCTAACAATTATTTCTAGCTGTAGACAGGCAATATGATAGCACTTCCCTGGGAAACTTTATGAAACATAGAGGAAGAAAAGAGCCCCTGCTTTTAAGGGCTATGTGTCTGAATTCTCTAATTTGATGATGAATTAGACAAGGTGTGTGTTCCCACCTGGAACTGGGTCATCACTTTTTAGTGATCTAGAGATGGATTACTCTACTCCCGGTGGATGTCCTATGCCCCAGCTGTGCTGAAAGCTTGCTAAGAGAGCAAATGAGAATAATATAGTCTCTCTAATCTGTCGTGTTCTGTTTTTACAAATCGCTTTGCTTTTATTCTTCTACCAATGTCCTCACCTACTGTCTGACCCTCTCCCAGAACAACTACATTATTGTACTATGAATTTTAATGATTTTGTATATTATATCATCATCCTAAAGTAAACTTTTTGTGGGTGCAGGGGGAACCAAGCCTGCATTACCCAAGAGTTTTTCCCAGTAGTCAAGTCCTTAAAAAGTTTTACTAAAATGAGTTGAATACCTAAACTGTCTACCAGGACTATCTCCATAAATGCATAGCTAAAAAGCACTAAAACCTAACAGTGTGCTGGCGCCTTAACAAACCCGTTATTCACATCTGTGAATCCGAGAGATAAGAATGCCTTAACGGAGAATCATAATGCAGGCAATTGTTAAATCAGAATCAAATCCCAGTTTCTGGCAATGCAGCCAGGCACGATACACAGAAACTTCTCTAAACCTTCGATGTTGTATACAACAGCAATCCTTTTCTTTTGGGTAGCACTAACACTTTTGAAACTAGTTTCTCATCTGATCTTCACAATAGTTCCAGAGAGGGGAAAGGCAAATATTATTATCTCCATTTTGAAGATAATGCATTGAGTTATAACATAGATAAGTGACTTGGCTTCAGTTCTATAGCCAGCATTGGAGCAGAAAGTTGGCAACCACGAGCTCCTAGGGTTCTGGACTACTAGTCCATTCTTTTTCCAATAAACTGCATTATGACATATGCCTTCCTAATGCTACACTTTTCATATTTTCATGAGCACACAGATTGCCTGCAGATCTTGTGAATATACAAATTCTGAGTTAATATTGTCTGAGGTTGTACTCGAAATTCTGTATTTCTGACCAGCTCCTAGGGGATATTGATACCACCGTCCTTCATATCTTTATATCTCCATTGCTTGGCTCATAGCAGGTGCTCAATAAATATTTGCGGCATTAATGAAATAAGAAATGACCAACCTTTCCTGTCCCACTTTGGGTGTCTCTAGTGCTGCTTGAAGGGCTTCACAGGTGGCATCAGTGGTGAAGAACCAGCCTACCAATGTAGAAAACATAAGAAATGGATGTTCAACCCCTGGGTTAGGAAGATCCTCTGGAGAAGGGAACGGCAACCCACTCTAGCATTGTTGTCTGGAGAATCCCCATGGGCAGAGGAGCCTGGCAGGTTACAGTCCATAGGGTCACAACGAGTCAGACATGACTGAAGCAACTTAGCATGCACAGTGCTACATAAATAGTTAAACACTCAGGAAATTAGCAGTGAATTAATGAATTAATCTACCAATCAGTGAAACAAGGTGCTGACTGTGTAGAACTCCATGTGATCATAATTGATGAAAAAATAAAGGACTTGCAGAGCAGGAGCATTCCTGGGACACACCCCAGTGTTCACCCTGTGATAATAACACATTTTGCTCACATAATTGCATCCATCAGAATATATCCTTGACCCCCTAAGTAACATGAAGATTTTTTTCCCCCAAGTTCTTTTTGTGCTTTGAAAACACTGTCTATCCCTAATATCCCCCGCCAAGGCTCAGTGAAGTAAACCCATTTCAGCATTCTCATTTTTACTCTGGAAAAGAAGTCTGAGTTGCCTCCAGCCTTTCAGGCAGTGCTGACATTAGAACTTGGGTTTTCTGCCTCTCAGACCAGATCATGACACTTGGCTGAGTCTCTCGGAGTTTTTCCTCTGTTCCAACACTTTCATCTCCCAATAAGTCAAGGTGGTGAACAGGGGATTGCACTTCAAATGAAATATTTAATTGTTCTGAACTGAACTCTGAAAAAAAGGCTTGATTCAGAGAAGGGATGCATACAACAGAGCTTAATTAAAATGTTCTTAACAGTTGGTGAGATAGAGTGATGGAAACCACAGTAAAACATTTTCTAAGAATCCCACCTCTCAAGGTCTGGGCACAGGACACTCTCTTGATGTGACTCCGCCTCAGGAAATCATTTATAAAAAGCCCTTGCCATTTATAAATTAACCCAGGAACACTGTTACTTTCACAAACGCTTAGTAGCAGGTACATTTTTCTGGAAGTGGGGTTGGCAGGAATGGGGGAGGACAATAACTAGAATAGAGGGGACGGAAAGTTGCCCCCTCTTTACGGAGAGACCCAGGGCAGCCGCTGATGGCCACTTAACTTCCACAGCCTTCCTCTCACCCACCTGGGCACAGGTTAGCCTCATTATCGAGGACATTTCCAGATGTTATGCAAGAAAGACATTTTGGAACTGAGAATTAAAAACTCTCCAAATGTAAAGGGGAAAAAGAAGCCTCAACCAGGAGCAGAGCTGGTTTGCTGTCCAGATTCCTCAAACTGTGTAACTGGGACTCAGTTTCCCTACATCCGTCAGCTCCGTGTTCCTCCAGGTCGACATCACTATTAGGAAGGCATCCCCTCAGGCGGCAAGACCTGCATTGTACTTGCTCAGCAGCCCCAGTGGGAGAGAAAGGCCCCTTTTTCTATTCATTCACAAGAAAGTCTCAGGACTCACTCTAATTGGGTTAGCCTCATCCACCTGTTGCTGTTCAGTTGCTAAGTCATGACCGACTCTTTGTGACTACAGCGTGCCAGGCTGTCCTGTCCTTCACCGTCTCCCAGAGTTTGCGCTAACTCATGTCCATGGAGTTGATGATTCCATCCAACCATCTCATCCTCCGTTGCCCCCACCGCTTCCTCCCCTCAGTCTTCTCCACCTGCTCAAGGCTAACCCATCATCAGGGCGAGAGTGTGGTTTCTATGTAGTCGGGTCTCGGGGAGTGTCTAGCGCCCCTGAAGCACACCCACCAAGAAGTTGGAAGGAGGAGGACCCTAAAGAAACTTGGGGAGTGTGACTGAAAGAAGAGGGAAGAGATACTGAATAGGCAAGCAACAGAGGCCTTCTACTTAGTCTAATCTTACATTTTGCCTGACTTCTGATAACTCGGTTTCTCCTTTGTTCCCAAATCCCAGACCCCCAGACCCTAAGTTGAACACCATTTCTGATAACTCACTCCTTATCTTTCCTATCTTGCTAACCTGCCTGGAAACAAGAGTAATAATAGCTAGTCATGCTTACCAAATACTCACTTTGTGCCAGACTTTGTGCTAAGTGCATTATGTATGTAATTTTATTATCCCCAACAGATCTGAAGATGTGTTTTATCATAACCCCTTGTTTAGTTGAGACAACTGGGGCTCAGACTGAGGTGACTTTCCAAAGTAACATGACAGTTTTGGGAGAAACAGGACATAATGTCTAAGCAATTAGACTCTAGACTTCATTTCAGAGTCTAAGTGGTTAATCATTATGCTATGTTTCCTGACTACATTTCATAGACTCGTCTGCAGTTAATGCTGGCAAATCAGTTAACATCAGTTAATCTGTTAACATCAGTTAGCAGACCTTAGCATCCTCACTTGTACAGTAAGAATGGTGTTACCTGCCCTGATCTCCCTATCTTATCTCTCAGGGCTATCGTGAAGCTCCAAGAAGAGGATATACACGTAGCTTTGTGATTATGATTATTCCTTAAATAGTCAAGCAAAATTGTGGAAATGGGTGTAAATTTGAATATAGAAACACATATGCCACATCAGTCCCCATAGGCACTTACTTCGAGCTTTGTCAAGAACACACGCTTCTCAGCCAGTTCCCTGATCCTCTTGGAAGCACTGGGGCTTGATGTACTTTATCCCCCTAAGAGGGGAAACTTTGTTGTATGCTGCGTCCATGTCCTGGTGTCTTGTCACCTCCTGAAGATCCCTCACTCCCAGCTTTTTCTACATTCTTGCTCTGCACATCTGCTGTCCACACCTGGGAGAGCATCTTTTCGTTCTCTGGGTCACCATGCTCTGCCTCCTGGTGCACAGGCACACGTGGTAACCTGATGTCATTGGTCCTACTTGTATTATCTTTTCTGGCATTTATACCCATTGGACAGGAAGTTCAGTTCAGTTCAGTTCAGGTACTCAGTCATGTCTGACTCCTTGCAACTCCATGAATCGCAGCATGCCAGGCCTCCCTGTCTGTCACCAACTCCCGGAGTTCACTCAAACTCACGTCCATCAAGTCGGTGATGCCATCCAGCCATCTCATCCTCTGTCATCCCCTTCTCCTCCTGCCCCCAATCCCTTCCAGCATCAGGGTCTTTTCCAATGAGTCAACTCTTCGCATGAGGTGGCCAAAGTACTGGAGTTTCAGCTTTAGCATCATTCCTTCCAAAGAACACCCAGGGCTGATCTCCTTTAGGATGGACTGGTTGGATCTCCTTGCAGTCCAAGAGACTCTCAACAGTCTTCACCAACACCACAGTTCAAAAGCATCAATTCTTAAGTGCTCAGGACTGGAAAGAAGTCCTCAAATCCGTCACCCTGAATGTGCAACAATGAGAGAATGCACATGGTTAGACTACTGTTTCCACTTATATGATGGCTTTTCTTTAAGGGAATGTTGCTGAATTTCTATAAAATTCATAGGAGAGGAGAGAATTTGAACAAGTCTCAGCATCTCTCTTTGGAGCCCACCCCAAATATCAGCAGCAGCCAGGTCTTCTGTCATACTCTCACGGAGGGTTTTAATCAACATATTTTTATTCTAAGAATCTTACTAGGTACACATATCTCAGAAACTGTAATGGGGACAAAAAAATTTTCAGAAATTCTTTAAGTGAACAAAATGCTTTGCACTTCAGCTTTTTTTTTTTTTTTTCCCAAAAACAGAGAGGGTTTGGAAAAGTCAATAAAGAAAGGGTAATTCTAAGCTTCTTAATCGCTATAAATGCTGAGCTGGCTCTTCTATGAAGCTGTTTTCTGAATGATATCCAGAGTGGTAATTCTTCTTAGATTATCCCCTCAAAAGAATGTCTTTGAATTCTCAGTATTTGTCCGTAACAGCACTAAGGCTTTCTGTTAATGACTTTTTACCTTGGTAGGCAAAGTTGAAAGCACACAAGACTGTGGAGATAGCAATTTTTCAACTTAATAACAGTGTGTCTTCAGCAAACGTAAATACAGATGTTGTAGTTTAAATGAATGCTTCAGCATTGTCAAGTAAGAGGCCATTCGTTAAACATGGTGAACAAAAAACTTTTCACCAAAATAAATCTGGGACTCCTGGATGTTTATAAAATCTGGTTAGCTACTTCTCTTGTTTCTTCCTATGTGCAGTGCATGGATTTAAAAGGTGTGGTTGTCCAGTCACTAAGTCATGTCCGACTCTTTGTGACCCCATGGACTGCAGCATGCCAAGCTTCCCTGTCCTTCACTATCTCCTGGAGTTTGCTCAAACTCACGACCATTGAGTCAGTGATGCCATCTAACCATCTCATCCTCTGTTACCCCCTTTTCCTCTTGCCCTCAATCTTTCCCAGCATCAGGGTCTTTTCCAATGAGTCAGCTCTTCACATCAGGTGGCCCAAGTATTGGAGCTTCAGCATCAATCCTTCAAAGAATATTCAAGGTTGATTTCCTTTAGGACTGACTGGTTTGACATCCTTGCTGTCCAAGGAACTCTCAAGAGTCTTCTCCAGTACCACAGTTCAGAAACAGTTGGTGCTCAGTCCAACACTCACATCCATACATGACTACTAGAAAAACCATAGCTTTCACTATATGGACCTTTGTTGGCAAAGTGATGTCTCTGCTTTTTAATACACTGTCTAGTTTCATCATAGCTTTTCTTCCAAGGTGAATGAAACACTTTTTCTTAACCTCAGGAATCAGGGCCTCAGTGATCAGGTCCTTAGTACTAAGGCCTTTGTCTCTACTGATCACCACTGTATTTTTCTTAGCCAAGCTATTTGACCCCTCTGAGTTTTATAAATGAGGATGGTTTTAACTTACCTCTAGAGGGCAGTTGTTCCCTGTCCCATCATTATTCCATCCTTTTTCTGATAATGATATCTTAATTTTCTTTGGGGAATCATTCCTTCCCCATTCTAATGAAATTAGAGAGTTGCCATCTCATGGAGAGGGCCTGCCAGAGAGTGACACTGATATAGATGTAAGAGAATTATCAAATGAAGTGGTGACACCGACACCAGGAATGTAGGTTTGAAGTAGCCAACAGCCCCTAAATAGGATTTCTTTTAACAGTAGATGTTCAGTTTGTTAGTGGAGTCCATACGGACATTTTAAATCTCATGTTGCTCAACTCTTAGAAATGCGGCTCAACATCTTGACAATTGTTTTATCTTCATGCATGGAGCCAACAGTACTAAAAATCAGAGGTCCAACCTTATCCACCCAGTGTTACGGTTTCTCAGCAGCTTTTGGAATCCTGTGTCCCAAAGAAATTGTATGACTGAGGCAGGCTACCTACTTGATCCTCACTTTGGCTTCATCATCTCTAAAGGAGGGATAGTGGTGGTTTTCTAAACTTTTTTAGGATAGCTGTGAGGATCTAATGAGACAGTGAGGGGAGGGGTCATTCTCCATTCATCAGTTCAGCAGGGCCCCTCCTTTGAGCATCTTCCAGTCCCTTGCTAAAGCAGTATTAGCAATTCACTCCTTGAAGCCATCGCTGGAATTTCTATCTAAATTTAACAAGAAAAGGCTTCATGTAATATATTACACCAGCTGTGGCCATTGTTACATATCACTCTAAACACCATTCTGTTTATTCTTATCATGTGGGAGCATTTAATTTTAACTAGCCTGTTTAAATATTGGCCTCCTTTATAGATTTCCCATCCAGCAGTCCTTATGAAGGCAAAACTCCCATTAACTTAAATAAAAGTTAAAACATTAAACATTGTTAGGAGGTGGTTTATATTTTAGTCATATTGTTGAAGATGATTTTAAATCTTTCCATTGTCCCACTGATGCCCCAAGGTTAGTTTAGGGAGAAAGATAGTTTTACTAATCAAAATAAAACATT
>SJYT01063787.1:69561-83916 GCA_006410635.1 Cephalophus harveyi
CTTTCTCATTATTAGTGTATAGGAATGCAAGGGATTTCTGTGTGTTGATTTTATATCCTGCAACTTTACTATATTCATTGATTAGCTCTAGTAATTTTCTGGTGGAGTCTTTAGGATTTTCTATGTAGAGGATCATGTCATCTGCAAACAGTGAGAGTTTTACTTCTTCTTTTCCATACCATACTGTCTTGATGACCATAGCTTTGTAGTATAATCTGAAGTCAAGAAAGCTGATTCCTCCAGCTTCATTCTTCTTTCTCAAGACTACTTTAGCTATTCAGTGTCTTTTATGTTTCCATATGAATTGTGAATTTTTTTGTTCTACTTCTGTGAAAAATGCCATGGTAATTTGATAGGGGTAGCACTGAATCTGTAGATTGCATTTGGTAGTATAGTCATTTTCACAATATTGATTCTTCCTACCCAGGAACATGGACTATCTCTCCATCTGTTTATGTCATCTTTGATCTCTTTCATTAGTGTCTTATAATTTTCTGTGTACAGTTCTTTTGTCTCCTTAGGTAAGTTTATTCCTAGATATTTAATTATTTTTGTTGCAATGGTGAGTGGGATTGATTCCTTAATTTCTCTTTCTAATTTTTCATTGTTAGTATATAGAAATGCAAGTGATTTCTGTGTGTTGATTTTGTATCCTGCAACTTTGCTGAATTCACTGATTAGCTCTAGTAACTTTCTGATACTATCTTTTGGGTTTTCTATGTACAGTATCATGTCATGTGTAAACAGTGAGTGCTTTACTTCTTTTCCAATCAGGATTCCTTTTATTTCTTTTTCTTCTCTGATTGCTGTAACTTGAACTTCCAAAGCTATGTTGAATAATAGTGGTGAAAATGGACACCTTTGTCTTGTTCCTGATCTTCGGAGGAATGCTTTCAGTTTTTCATTTTGAGAATAATGTTTGCTGTAGGCTTCTCATATATGGCCTTTACTATGTTGAGGTAGGTTCCTTCTATGCCCATTTTGTGAAGAGTTTTAATCATAAATGGCTGCTGAATTTTGTCAAAGGCTTTTTCTGCATCTATTGAGATTATCATATTTTAACTTTCAGTTTGTTAATATGGTGTATCACATTGATTGATTTGCATCTATTGAAGAATCCTTGCATTCCAGAAATAAACCCAGCTTGATCATGATGTATGAGCTTTTTGATGTGTTGCTGAATTCTGTTTGCTAAAATTTTGTTGAGGATTTTGCATCTATGTTCATCAGTGATATAGGCCTGTGGTTTTCTTTTTTTGTGTTGTCTTTGTTTGGTTTTGGTATCAGGGTGATGGTGGCCTTGTAGAATGAGTTTGGAAGTGTTCCTTCCTCTGCGATTTTTTGAAACAGTCTTAGAAAGATAGGCGTTAACTCTTCTCTAAATGTTTGATAGAATTCTCCTGTGAAGCCATCTGGCCCTGGGCTTTTGCTTTTGGGGAGATTTTTTTTATCACAGCTTCAATTTCAGTGCTTATAATTAGGCTGTTCATAATTTTTATTTCTTCCTGGTTCAGTCTTAGAAGATTGAACTTTTCTAGGAATCTATCCATTTCTTCCAGGTTATCCATTTTGTTGCCATATAGTTGTTCATAATAGTCTTTTATAATCCTTTGTATTTCTGCTTTGTCTGTTGTAACCTCTTCTTTTTTCATTTCTAATTTTGTTGATTTGATTCTTCTTTCTTTTTTCTTGATGAATCTGGCTAAAGATTTGTCAATTTTGCTTATCTTCTCATAGAACCAGGTTTTAGCTTTAGTAATCCTTACTATTGTTTCTTTCTTTTCTCATTTACTTCTGCTCAGATCTTTATGATTTCTTTCCTTCTACTAACTTTGGGAGGTTTTTTCTTCTTCTTTTTCCAGTTACTTTAGGTGTAAAGGTAGGCTGTCTATTCGATGTTTTTCTTGTTTGTTGAGGTGGGATTGTATTGCTATAAACTTCCCTCTAAGACCTGCTTTTGCTGCATCCCATAGGTTTTGAGTTGTCGTGTTTTCATTGTCATTTGTTTCTAGAAATTTTTGTATTTCCCTTTTGATTTCTTCAGTAACCTGTTGGTTATTTAGAAACATGTTGTTTAATCTCCATGTGTTTGTGTTTCTTACAGTTTTTTTCTTGTAATTGATATCTAGTCTCACAGTATTGTGGTTGGAGAAGATGCTTGATACGATTTCAATTTTCTTAAATTTACTGAGGTTAGATTTGCGACCCAAGATGTGGTCTATCCTGGAGAATGTTCCATGTGCACTTGAGAAGGTGTATTCTTCTGCATTTGGATGGAATGTCCTGAAGATATCAATGAGATCCATCTCATCTAATGTATCGTTTAAGGCTTGTGTTTCCTTATTAATTTTCTGTTTTGATGATCTGTCCATTGGGGTGAGTGAGGTGTTAATTGTGTTAACAATTATTGTGTTACTTCTATTATTGTGTTACTGTCAGTTTCTCCTTTTATGTCTATTAGTGTTTGTCTTATGTATTGAGGTGCTCCTATGTTGGGTGCGTAGATATTTACAATTGTTATGTCTTCCTCTTGAATTAATCCCTTGATCATTATGTAGTGTCCTTCCTTATCTCTTGTAATATTCTTTATTTTAAGGTCTATTTTGTCTGATATGAGGATTGCTACTCCAGCTTTCTTTTGTTTCCCATTTGCATGGAATATATGTTTCCATCCTCTCACTGTCAGTCTATATATATCCTTAGGTCTGAAGTGGGTTTCTTGTAGACAGCATAAATATGGTTCTTGTTTTTGTATCCATTCAGCCAGTCTGTGTCTTTTGGTTGGAACATTTTATCTATTTACATTTAAAGTAATTATTGATATATATGTTCCTATTGCCATTTTCTTCATTGTTTGGAGTTGATTCTGTAGATCTTTTTTGTTCTCTTGTATTTCTTGACTATATAAGTCCTTTTAACATTTGTTGTAAAGCTGGTTTGGTGGTACTGAATTCTCTTAACTTTTGCTTGTCTGAAAAGCTTCTTATTTATCCATCAATTTTGAATGAGATCCTTTCCAGGTACATTAATCTTGGTTGTAGATTTTTCCCTTTCAGTACTTTAAATATATCCTCCATTCCCTTCTGGCTTGCAGAGTTTCTGCTGAAAGATCAGCTGTTAAGTGTATGGGGTTTCCCTTGTATGTTACTTGTTGCTTCTCCTTTGCTACTATTAATATTCTTTCTTTGTGTTTAGTCTTTGTTAGTTTGATTAGTATGTGTCTTGGTGTGTTTCTCCTTGGGTTTATCCTGTATGGGATTCTTTGTGCCTCTTGGACTTGATTGACTATTTCCCTTTTTCAGGTTGGTGAAATTTTCAACTATCATCTATTCAAAAATTTTCTCATCCCCTTTCATTTTCTCTTCTTCTTATGGGACCCCTATAATTTGAATGTTGGTGCATTTGTTCCAGAGGTCTCTGAGACTATCCTAAGTTCTTTTCATTCTTTTTACTTTATTCTGCTCTTCAGAACTTACTTCCACCATTTTATCTTCCAGCTCATTGATTTGTTCTTCTGCTTCAGATATTCTGCTATTGATTCCTTCTAGAGTACTTTTTTAATTTCAGTAATTGTGTTGTTTATCTCTGTATATTTATTCTTTAATCCTTCTAGGTCTTTGTTAATTGATTCTTGCATTTAATCTATTTTGTTTTCAAGGTTTTTTTCATCTTCACTATCATTATTCTGAATACTTTTTCAGGTAGTTTGCCTATTCCTTCTTCATTTATTGGAACTTCTGTGTTTCTAGTTTGTTCCTTCATTTGTGGTATTTCCCTGGCTTTTCTTTTTTTTTTTTTAACTTACTGTGTTTGAGGTCTCCTTTTCCCAGGCCTCAAGGTTTAATTCTTTCTTTCTTTTGATTTCTGCCCTCTTAAGGTTAGTCCAGTGGTTTGGGTAAGCTTCATATAGGGTGGGATTTGTGCTGAGTTTTTGTTTGTTTGTTTGACTTTCCTCTGATGGGCAAGGCTGAGTGAGGTGGTAATCCTGTCTGATGATGATTAGGTTTGTATTTTTGTTTTGTTTGTTATTAAATGAGGCATCCTGCACAGGATGCTTCTGGTGGCTGAGTGATGCCAGATCTTGTATTCAAGTGGTTTCCTTTGTGTGAGTTCTCACTAGTTATACTCCCTAGGGTTAGTTCTCTGGTAGTCTAGGGTCTTGAAGTCAGTGCTCCCACTCGAAAGGCTCAGGGCTTGATCTCTGGTCAGGAACGAAGATTCCACAAGTGTTTTGTTAGGGCATTAAGTGGGATTAAAGCAAATATCCGAAAATGAGAAACCAAAGATGAACCCCAGACAAATGGCAGTTACAAAATCAGATAAATAATAATTAAAATTATGGAATATACACATATACATATACACCCATGAGCAAAGTCAAAACAGTCCAACAAAAATAAAGTACAGTAGATTGACCCAGAAAACAAAAGAAATAAAAAATTATATTTACCAGTTAAAAACAAAACTAAAGCACAAACTGGAAAACAAAATTAAAGCAAGATGCCAAGTAGGGAATAAAGCAATGAAAACAAAACTAACAAATATGTTGAGAGGAAAGGAAAGAAAGAAAAGAAAGAAAGAATAGATATGCAAAGTTAAATAGTGGTAGATGAAGAAGATTTATATACATTAAAGATTAACTGCAAGGGGAAAAGAACAATAGAAAAGGCGAACAAAGGAATAAATGTAGAAAAATATAATAGGTTAAAAAAATTAAAATTACTAAAAAAGATTAAAAAATAAAAACAGAAGAAGAAAGGAAAAAGAAAAACTCCACAGAACTGCAAAAGCACAATGTAGAGGCAGAGGTTTATAACAACAATACAAAGTGTGACTGAATATACACATATACATATACACCCCTAAGCAAAATCAAAGCAGTCCAACAAAAATAAAGTACAATAGATTGACTGGGCAAACAAAGGAAACCAAAAATTATATCTACCAGAACAAAACTAACTAAAGCACAAACTGGAAAACAAAACTAAAGCAAGATGCCAATTGGGGAATAAAGCAATGAAAGAAAAACTAACAAATACATTGAGAGGAGTGGAGAGAAAGAAAGAATAGATATGCAAAGTTAAAATAGGGGTAGGTAAAGAAGATGGCATCACTGACTCTATGGACATGAGTTTGGGTGAACTCTGGGAGTTGGTGATGGACAGGGAGGCCTGGCGTGCTGCAATTCATGGGGTCACAAAGAGTCGGACACGACTGAGCAACTGAACTGAACTGAAAGAAGATTTATATACATTAAAGAGTAACTGCAAGGGAAAAAGAACAGTCATAAAAGCAAACAAAGGCATAAATGTATAAAAAATAATAATAGGTTTAAAATATTAAAAATTAAAAAAAAAGAGAAGAAAGAAAAAAAGTAAAACCCCACAGACCTGCAAAAGCCCAATGTAGAGGCAGAGGTTTATAACAACAATAGAAAATGTAAGCTTAATTAGATTTCATAGTGCCAATAAAATCGACAACAGAGAGGGGAAAAAGAAAAAAAAAAAGTCCAAAAGAATCTGCAGAACAATTCAAAACATAAGAATAATAAATGTTTTTCTTGAGTCACTGCTGTCAGAGTCCTTTGTCTGGCTGGGAGTCACAGTCCACCTCAGCTCCCTAGGACGCCCTCCAACACTGTACTGATCTCTGGACATGCTGTGGAGGCAGCTCAGATTCTAATCTGGTCCTACTCCTGTGTGTTCTTGCCTCCAATAGCTGATGCCTCCACAGTTATCAGAACAAGTGTGTTTTCTTTTGTGGGAGCACTCAATGACATTTTATGTATTCCATAGATACAGAGTCTGCCTAGTCGATCGTGTGGATTTAATCTGCAGCTTGTACAGCTGGTGGGAAGGTTATGGGTCTTCTTCCTTAGCCACACTGTCCCTGGGTTTCAACTGTGGTTTTATTTCTACCTCTGTGTGTGAGTCATCCACTGGGGTTTGTTCCTGAGGCTGCCCTAGAAGACTTGGGTTTGCCCCTGTGAGGGCCAGGTGTGGAAGTAGTGAAGCTGCTTGGGTCGCAGGGGTTCTGGCAGCTCCAGGTACTCAGGGGAGTTGGCAGCTAGGGCAGCAGGAAATATAGTGTTCTAGAAGGGTATGGCAAGCAGTATTGGCTGATACGCTCCAGTATTGTTGTCTGGGCCTGCCTCTTGAGAAATCTGTATGCANTGGGTCGCAGGGGTTCTGGCAGCTCCAGGTACTCAGGGGAGTTGGCAGCTAGGGCAGCAGGAAATATAGTGCTCTAGAAGGGTATGGCAAGCGGTATTGGCTGATACGCTCCAGTATTGTTGTCTGGAGAACCTCCCTCCCTGACAGAGAAGCCTGGCAGGCCACAGTCTACAGGGTCGCAAAGAGTCAGACACTACCAAAGCAATCCTGTGCGCATAGACGGAAGACTTATTGCCTGTGGTAGCTCTGCCCCAGTGAGAGCTGAGCATGAAGGGGGTGCAGCTGCTTGGCTTGCCAGGACCCTGGAGGCACCAAGTGTGCAGGCACATGGACTGCCTCTGCCACAGGAGTTCTGGCCCGATCAGAGCCTTTTTCAAGCCTCTTGTAGCTGGCAATCAGAAGGCCTCTTTGCCCAGCCTTTCTCTGTAGCTCCGCCTATTCAGGCCCTTAGAGGGCTCCCTTGCCTGGAGTCCTTCTCTGTTGTTGGGCCTATCAGGCACATAGAGGGGCCCCCCTGACTGGGGTCCTACTCTGTAGTTCGGCATATCAATCACTTAAAGGAGCACCCTGGGTAGGGTCCTACTCTGTAGTTCAGTGCGTCAGGAGTTTGACGGGCCAGCTTCTCTATTGTTCAAGGTCCTTCTCTGTTGGGCCTATCAGGCACATAGAGGGGCCCCCCTGACGGGGGTCCTACTCTGTAGTTCGGCATATCAATCACTTAAAGGAGCACCCTGGGTAGGGTCCTATTCTGTAGTTCAGTGCGTCAGGAGTTTGACGGGCCAGCTTCTCTATTGTTCAGCTGCAGATGCTGGCCTGTGGAGAGAGAGAGCTACAGTGAGGGCTTCACCCCCTATGCATGACTCAGCAGTATCACCTTGCTTCCATAGCTGCCCGGCTTTCTTCCACAAGCATTTCCCGCCACAATCTCCTCCCTCACATCCCCTCGATCTGTCTCTCCACAGTCAACAGCAGCCCTCACCCTGGGATTGCTCCACAATCCCTAAACTCCAGCTCCCAGCGACTGCACCTTCCAGAGGACCTGTGTCCCTATATGTATGGGATATGTATGGCTGCGGCAAGGACTGTCTGATTCTTATTCCATTTAGGCTGCCACAGATCAGCTGTTTCACTCTAAGCCTTCAATGTTTCTCCCTGACTCAGACAATTGCCCCAATGTGAGGATCAGATCCCTGCTTCCGTTCTCCCACCAGCTGAGGGCAGGTCCAATCCTACTAACACTCCCATTTTTCCCCCTCGTTCCTTCTTCCTCCCGAGTTTTGCATGGTTCTATATATTCTTTTCCACTGGTCAGGTACTCCTGTCTGCTCTCAGCTAGTGTTCTGCATGCACTTCTGGGTCTGAAGGTGTATTCCTGATGTATCTGAGGGAGATGTACTCCACGTCCACTGATTCCTCCACCATCTTGTTCTCCTGCCTGTCCTTGGACTCTTAAAGCTAGGAAGGTTACATCAGGAATAGCTGGCTAGAAATTCTAGAAGAACTGCTATGGTTTTACCTGGAGGGCAGGTGGCCAAACTTCTGCTGAAATAAAGGGTTCTCCTAACCTACTGGCAATAAAAATGAAGAAAAAAAAAAAAAAAGACATTTTCAGATTAATTGTGAACATAATCTGATTGCTTATCTTCTAGAAGTGAAGACAGAATTTGAGAAGAAATGGTTCTTCCATTCATTCATTCTAGAAATATTTTCTGAATTCCTATCCTTATGTCAAGCATTGCAACTTCAAACAAGACATTGTGTTTTCCAAGATGGTACTCTCAGGCTAGTATGAGAAATGTTTACATAAAAAGCAATTGCAATACAATGTAACAAGTACATAGAGCTAGTACTATGGGCATTATATGACAAGTACATATGGGCATTGTAGGACATCCTGGGAGCTGACCCAAAACCGTTGTCCCAGCACTTAGTAGCTTCTAGCAGAGTGGATGCTTAAGAAATATTTGGTGAATGCATGACTGAACAAGTAAAGAAAATGCTTCTCAGAGGAGTTAGTAATTATGGTTAGTCTTTCAAAAATGTGTTAGGAGTTATCAAGATTGTTCTATGCAGAAAGAACAAGTGCAAAATCCCAAGTGCCAAAGACAGAAAGGCATGTCAGAGAAAATCCAAAGAGATCACTATGGTGGATTATAAGGTGTGAGAAGGTGAGAGATAAGAGACATGCCCGCAGAAGTGAGCTTTAGATGTCATCTAAGAGGGACTGGACTTTATACGAAGAGCAAGGCAGAGCTCCTGAAAGGATGAAAGAAGGAAAGGGATTTGATTAGATTTGTTACTCAGGAAACTCACTCTGGCTACAGCATGGAGTATGGACTTTTAAAGCAGGTGTGCACTATTGGAGAGCAATGGCCAAAATGTCACAAGTGTATAGGCCTCCAATTCCCTTCTCCTAAGTTCTCCCCAGGAGCTAACACACTCCTCTCCACAGTGGAGCCCTGGAAGGAACCCTGCTCTTCTCTCAGCAGGATTAAGCTTCCTTGCGGAGCACTCTCTTGTCGTGTATTTCCCTCATTCTCTTTCTTCTCTTTACATCTGGCCATATAGACAAATCTTATCAAATAACAAGAATATTTCTTATGTGAAAACATAGGACTTCCCTGTAGCTCAAGTGGTAAAGAATCTGCCTGCGATACAGGAGACCAGGGTTCAATCGCTGGGATTCTCTGGTGAAGGGAATGGCAATCCACTCCAGTATCCTTGCCTGGAGAATTCCATGCACAGAGAAGCCTGGTGGGCTACAGTTCGTGGGGTCACAAAGTCGGACACGACTGAGTGACACACACACACACACACACACATGTGAAAACAATTAGTTCCCAGGAAGATGAAAAAGAGCATCAGAGAGATGATCCTGGGGTCTCTGCGGTTTCCAGACAGTCAAGGACAAGTGTAACAAACCCATCCTTCTAACAAAATTTGATTTCAGAAATAGAGTGTCTGATTTTAGCTAAAAGTAAAAGTCATTCAGTCATTTTTGACTCTTTGCGACCCCATGGACTAGGCCACCAGGCTCCTCTGTCCATGGAATTCACCAGGCAAGAATGCTGGAGTGGGTTGCTGTTTCCTTTTCCAGGAGATCTTCCCAACCCAGGAATTGAACCCTGGTCTCCTGCATTGCAGGCAGATTCTTTACCATCTGAGCCACCAGGGAAGCCCTGAATTTTAGTTAGCCCTCTGTTTTTAGGACATCAAATGTGAGAAACATTCTCAAAAAAAACATGACTTGACTCATTTCATGTATAGGGAAGAGAGAGAAGTTCCAGAGTGTTCGCCTATCCATCATCTCTTGTCAAAAATACTCAAATTCTGTTGGAGTTACTTTGTTCTTCATGCTTGCCCAACAGTATCTTAATCTTTCTTATGTATCCACAAGAACTTTTCCTTTTACTTTTCTGAGATAAGAAAGACTGGATTTTATTGTGAAGGAATTTAATTTTTGATAAACTTTTTTACATTAGCACAGTTTTCGATATACAGAAAAATTGTGAAGGCAATCCAGAGGGTTCTCACACTCAGTTCCCCCTCTTTGTAGTGTATAATAGTATACACTTGTCACAGTTAATGAGCCAATATTGATACACTACTGTTGATGAAAGTCTATCCATTATTTAGATTTAAAAACCAAAGCACTTTTAAATTTCTTTGTACAATTATCCTACAGAAACTGCTTATAACTAAGGGTACATATTTGGAGTTAGACTGCCCAAGTTCAATTCTGGGTCCACCTCTTAGCTCTGTATGCATGCATGTGAAGTAGCTTCAGTCATGTCCGACTCTTTGAGACCTCTTGGACTGTAGCCTGCCAGGCTCCTCTGTCCATGGGATTCTCTAGGCAAGAATACCAGAGCGGGTTGCCATTTCCTCCTCCAGGGTTGCCACTTCCAGACCCAGGGATCAAACCTGCATCTCTTATGCCCCCTGCATTGACAGGTGGGTTCTTTACCACTGAGCCACCTAGAAAACCCCTTATTAGCTCTATGACCTAAATAATTCAACTCTCTGTATCTCAGTTCCCCCGTCTGTAAAGTGGGAATAATCGCAGTTCTTATCCACTAGGATTGTCTTGATAATTAAATGACAATTCATAAGAACCCTTTAACACAGCCTTAGCCACAGAATAAAAGCTCAGTAAGTGAAAGTTATGCAGCTGATGGTATTTGTCCAGTTAGAAGTCTCAGATTTTTCTCAATATTTTTTCTGTACATACTCTTTTGTCCTATGGCATTCTAAAAATAGTTTTAAAGTAAGTTGCTCTAGGTTTGAGTAACTGTAATTGTACTTCTCACACTCAGAAATAACTTGCAATCCCATTTAATGTAGACATCAATAATGAAATCTCTAAAGGATAAGTGATTCCTACAAACTTTATTCATTACAGAGAGGTGAGTGGGTAAAATGGTGAGAAGGATTGATTAGTAGATAAGAGAGACATGCGTTTTAACACTCACTATGCTGAGTACAATGAATAATAGAGTGACCTTAAGAAACTTAATTAACTTCAGGTTTTTCCCATCTGTAAAAATGAGTTGCTGTGTGTATTTAATAATAAAGTGTATGTAAACTTGCCAGGTGGCACAATGGTAATGAATTTGCCTGCCAATGCAGGAGACACAAGAGATGCGAGTTTGATCGCTGGATTGCGAAGATCCCCTGGAGTAGGAAGTGGCAACCCACTCCAGTATTCTGGCCTGGAGAATTCTGTGGACAGAGGAGCCTGGCTGTCACAAAGAGTTGGATACAACTAAGCAACTGAGCACACACACACAAACTTCCTGGCACATAGCAACTACTCGATAAATAAAATTATAATTGTTTCTTAACTTACTAAAAATCCAGGGGAAAAATGAAGATTTTGTAGCCTAAGCTGTTTCTCTTTCTCTGTAATGTACACATTTGTTGCTGAAACACAATGAATTCCCAACACCTCATCAAAAGAAATATTTGAATGTAGAAAAATAATCAATCTCTTTGGAGTTGATACCATTTGTTTCACATAGATCAGAACTTCTTTGCCTAGTCTGAACCTCTACAATGTCATCTGGAAGGAATCAGACTTCCTTAATTCAGTAATTCTTTGGTTATTATTTCAAAGGAGAGAAGTCAAAGTTAGATTCACATAAGGACTCTCCCTTCTTCATTATCCATGTGGTAAAATGTACTTGATTCCAAATAGCTCACGTAGAACCCAGTTATAAGTCTTTGATAAAGAGACCATACTGGAATCAGAGAATCTTCCTATTGGCTTTAACTCTCCCATCTACCTACTTTGGAGCAACCATTCGCACCTAGGAAAAGACTAAAATGCAAGGGTTCACAAAACACAAGAAGAACCAAAGAGCTGAACTTCTACCTGGAATAGGCAGTCCTTCCTTAAGGGAACAAGAATGGAATTTCTAGAGAACACAGCTTGGCTTGACAAGGCTATACAAGGAAGAACTGTAGGTGGGGGAAACCAGATGGTATATTCCCTTGGAACACCCTAATAAGACTGCAAGCTTTTCCTTTTTACTTATTTTAGTGTGAAACAAAGGCCAAATTAGATATATTAAGTCTTAATACCCCACCTGTACTACTTAGGAATTCAGCCCTACCGCAAACACTAGGGATGACTTCTGCCACACTCGGGTGAAGGGCCATCAAAGTTCTTCCTACAGATAACTCAGAAAGAAATTCTGACTGTCAGATGCTGTAAGCATTGAGGCATAGGGAGCCAGTTGCCCTGTTTCTCTCCTCTTCTCCACCTACCCCCCTCCTCCAACAAACTTGGGAGAATCACACAATATAGAACAGACAAAGAGCCCTGGTATACTTTGTTGGCCTGCAGTGATCTTGTCTATTAAGTAGATCATCACATTACTGACAGAGAACATTACAGCCAAAATTATTTGAAGTCTCATAGCAGAACTGAGTTATATACAGGCTCTTTTATTTAATCTCTGTATTCTTGTCTTGGGACTGACAAAGGCTAGTGGAAACATTTTGAAAGTGGCCTGAATACAGGGACTCAGATGCTTCTGGCAGAAACCCACCCAGAGGACCAAGAACATGGGTAATACTGAGAATATATGTATTAGTCAAGACAAGCAAGGTCAGGCTGCAGTGGCAAAGTAACCCCAAATCTCAGTGGTTTAATACAATAAGGTTTATTTCTCACTTATGTCACATGTCACTTCAGATCTACAAGGCTCTGTTCCACTCACAGACCCAGATGAACTGAGGCTTTGCCATTTCATAGCTGTATCTTCTGGAACACTTACCTCTCTTATCAGCAAGAGAAGAGAAATATCTCAGGTCAGGCTACCTTGGAAACAGACCAAGATGATTCTGTGCAGAACAGAGTTAACTCAAAATTGAAGTCTATGGGAAAAAGGGAAATTGCTTGAGCAAAAAATTACTGAACATAAGTAACAACAAAGGTCTTGGCAACATGCAGGGAGTTCTAGAGCTGAAATGGTTGTTCAGCATTGTTTTACCTTAAGTCAAAGGGTCGGAGCACTTATTATCCCACATCAGTCCTCTCCAACTCAGAGTCCTGGACTCCACGTTATTCTGTGAGTGAGCGAGTGACAGTTGCTCAGTCGTGTCTGACTCTTTGTGACCCATGGCCTATATAGTCCATGGAATTCTCCAGGCCAGAATACTGGAGTGGGTAGCCGTTCCCTTCTCCGGGGGATCTTCCCAACCCAGGGATTGAACCCAGGTCTCCCACATTGCAGGCAGATTCTTTACCAGCTGAGCCAGAGGGAAGCCCAATAAAACTAGAATCAGTAGCCTATCCTCCAGGGGATCTTGCCGACCCAGGATTATTCTAGTACGTCCTGTCACCTGGCTTTCAGTTCTCTTCAAGTTGCCTACTCTCTTACTTCACATCATCATGATGAACATCTTTGCCTGGACACCTACCTATTACCTTCTGTTTCATCTTTCAGACAAGTCTCCCTAACCAAGTACCTTCTTGAATTTCTGATACCCCAAACCCTGAAACCCCAGAGTTCAGCCAAGACCATTAAACTGGGAAAGAAAGAAAAACTTCTCAACCTTAACAGTCTTTGTTAAGGTGCATTTCTGTGATGAACTATTTTTTTCTTTTAATTATTTGCTTCTTTCTCACTGTCCCTGTATATACACATTACTTTTATCATTAGGGAGTCATTACTTACTTCATCTAGACAATGCCCTATGTTTTAAGGACCTAAACCAATCATAATTAAAGCAGGGTATGGATCACTGCATACACAGCATTAGTCCTTGGACATGCAGTAGCTATTAACCTACTTTAATAATTGACTGAGACTATTGATTCTTTAAATATAGTATATGTTTCTATCTTAGTGGAACCAATTACAGTTTATAAGTCTGTTGAAGAATAGCTGACTCCTCAAAACTCAACTCACTCAATCTCAGGGACTTGGGAGATAATGAATGACAACTAAATGACCCCTGACCCATGGATGAGAGGGGCTGGGCTACTGATTGAGTACAACTCAAATGCTCTATGAGTATTTCTGCTGAAATGGTACCTAGGGATGGAGTATGTGAGGAGCAGGACACTCTAAGGGGACAGGCCATCATTATAAATCTACTCTGATTGCCTACTTAAACCAGACTTCACAAATGAGTAGCCAGCCACAGACATAGTTTTGAATTAATGCCCATCTTTAAAATTGGAAAATTTCTCTTAACAGTTTGTATTCCAAGCATGAATCAAAAGTCAGCCTTGACAGTGTGAGCCATCCTTGTGGCAGTAACTGCGAGGTCAAGGAGTGGCTGCTTCCCACAGGACACTCACTCTCCAGGTCCCGAGGGTGCCACGACTCCCCAGTGTTATGGAGTGAACTATATATTGAAATCCATATATTGAAGCTCTAACCCCCAGTATGACTGTAGCTGGAGATTGGCTGCTTGAAGAGATTCAGTTCAGTTCAGTTCAGTCGCTCAGTGTGTCTGACTCTTTGCGACCCCATGAATCGCAGCACGCCAGGACTCCCTGTCCATCACCATCTCCTGGAGGTCACTCAGACTCACGTCCATCAGGTCTATGATGCCATCCAGCCAGCTCATCCTCTGTCGTCCCCTTCTCCTCCTGCCCCCAATCCCTCCCAGCATCAGAGTCTTTTCCAATGAGTCAACTCTTCGCATGAGGTGGCCAAAGTACTGG
>SJYT01063787.1:89628-141011 GCA_006410635.1 Cephalophus harveyi
CATCAATTCTTCAGCACTCAGCTTTCTTTATAGTCCAACTCTCACATCCATACATGACCACTGGAAAAACCATAGCCTTGACTAGATGGACCTTTGTTGGCAAAGTAATGTCTCTGCTTTTTAATATGCTATCTAGGTTGGTCATAATTTTCCTTCCAAGAAGTAAGCGTCTTTTAATTTCATGGCTGCAATCACCATCTGCAGTGATTTTGGAGCCCCCCAAAATAAAGTCTGCCACTGTTTCCACTGTTGCCCCATCTATTTCCCATGAAGTGATGGGACCAGATGCCATGATCTTCATTTTCTGAATGTTGAGCTTTAAGCCAACTTTTTCCCTCTCCTCTTTCACTTTCATCAAGAGGCTTTTTAGTTCCTCTTCACTTTCTGCCTTAAGGGTGGTATCATCTGCATATCTGAGGTTCTTGATATTTCTCCCGGCAATCTTGATTCCACCTTGTGCTTCTTCCAGCCCAGGGGCAGCGGCCAAGAGGAGCTATCCCACATCTGAGGTCAGAGGCAGCAATTGAGAGGAGCAACCCCACGTCCAAAGAGCGGAGGCTGCACAGGCGCAGGAGGGCCGAGAATAGCTACTCCACGTTCAAGGTCAGGAGGGGCGACCTCATCCAAGGTAAGGAGCAATGGCTGTGCTTTGCTAGAGCAGCCGTGAAGAGATACCCCATGTCCAAGGTAAGAGAAACCCAAGTAAGACGGTAGGTGTCTCTAGAGGGCATCATAGGGCAGACACACTGAAACCTTAATCACAGAAAACTAGCCAGTCTGATCACACGGACCACAGCCTTGTCTAACTCAGTGAAATTAAGCCATGCCATGTGGAGCCACCCAAGACAACGGGTCATGGTGGAGAGGTCTGACAGAATGTGGTCCACTGGAGAAGGGAATGGCAAACCACTTCAATATTCTTGCCTTGAGAACCCCATGACCAGTATGAAAAGGCAAAATGATACTGAAAGTGGAACTCCCCAGGTTGGTAGATGCCCGATATGCTACTGGAGATCAATGGAGAAATAATTCCAGAAAGAATGAAGGGATGGAGCCAAAGCAGAAACAATACCCAGTTGTGCATGTGACTGGTGATAGAAGCAAGATCCGATGCTGTAAAGAGCAATACTGCATAGGAACCTGGAATGTCAGGTCCATGAATCAAGGCAAATTGGAAGTGGTCAAACAAGAGATGACAAGGGTGAACGTCGACATTCTAGGAATCAGCGAACTAAAATGGACTGGAATGGGTGAATTTAACTCAGATGACCATTATATCTACTACTGCGGGCAGGAATCCCTCAGGAGAAATGGAGTAGCCATCATGGTTAACAGAAGAGTCCAAAATGCAGTACTTGGATGCAATCTCAAAAATGACAGAATGATCTCTGTTCATTTCCAAGGCAAACCATTCAATATCACAGTTATCCAAGTCTATGCCCCAACCAGTAATGCTGAAGAAGCTGAAGTTGAACGGTTTTATGAAGACCTACAAGATCTTTTAGAACTAACACCCAAAAAAGATGTCCTTTTCATTATAGGGGACTGGAATGCTAAAGTAGGAAGTCAAGAAACACCTGGAGTAACAGGCAAATTTGGCCTTGGAATGCGGAATGAAGCAGGGCAAAGACTAATAGAGTTTTGCCAAGAAAATGCACTGGTCATAGCAAACACCCTCTTCCAACAACACAAGAGAAGACTCTACACGTGGACATCACCAGATGGTCAACACCGAAATCAGATTGATTATATTCTATGCAGCCAAAGATGGAGAAGCTCTATACAGTCAACAAAAACAAGACCAGGAGCTGACTGTGGCTCAGATCATGAACTCCTTATTGCCAAATTCAGACTCAAATTGAAGAAAGTAGGGAAAACCACTAGACCATTCAGGTATGACCTAAATCAAATCCCTTCTTTCTTAGGTAATCTGAATATAAGAAAAGTGGTATGATGACTATGGGCTGATAGAGTGCCTGAAGAACTATGGAATGAGGTTCATGGTATGATGACTATGGGCTTCCCTAGTGGCTCAACAGTAGAGACTCTGCCTGAAATGCAGGAGACCTGGGTTTGATCCCTGGGTTGGGATGATCCCCTGGAGAAGGGAATGGCTACCTACTCCAGTATTCTGGCCTGGAGAACTCCATGGACTGCATAGCCCATGGGATTGCAAAGAGTCAGACACGACTGAGAGACTTTCACTATCCACTATGAATTTGAAAATGTTGATCCTTGTTTTAGCCTTTTCCTTATAGACATATTTGTTTTGAAAAATGCATAATTCCAAGAGATTTATTCTAAACCCAAAAGTCTATTTCTGCCACAATGACAAGGATCCTAACCTAGGACACAGATGGTAATGGAGAGGAACAGATGGAGTTAAGTGATGTTATGAGGCCGATAAGTGGGTCTGACTCATTTATAGGTGATGAGTGATAAGAGAGAGTAGAGGATACTTCCCAGGGACCTCTATCAAGTGATGAGGAACATAGTAATGTCATTAACTAAAATACAGAAGCAAGAGAAGCTTCAAAAGACAACGTGTCTCTATTTCTATTTTGCAAATAAGATCATCTGTACCATTTTTCTGGATTCCACATATATTTGTTAATATACAATATTTGTGTTTCTCTTTCTGACTTATTTTACTCTGTGTGACAGTCTCTAGGTCCATCCACATCTCTACAAATGACCCAACTTCATTCGTTCTTATGGCTGAGTAATATTCCATTGGAATTATGTATGACATCTTCTTTATTCATTCCTCTGTTGATGGACATTTAGGTTACTTCCATGTTCTGACTTGGAGAAGGCAATGGCAACCCACTCCAGTACTCTTGCCTGGAAAATCCCATGGACAGAGGAGCCTGGTAGGCTTCAGTCCATGGGGTCGCGAAGAGTCAGACACGACTGAGCGACTTCGCTTTCACTTTTCACTTTCATGCATTGGAGAAGGAAATGGCACCCCACTCCAGTGTTCTTGCCTGGAGAATCCCAGGGACAGCAGAGCCTGTTGGGCTGCTGTCTATGGGGTTGCACAGAGTCGGACACGACTGATGCGACTTAGCAGCAGCAGCAGCAGCATGTTCTGACTATTGTAAATGGTGCTGTAATGGACACTGGGGTGCATGTGTCTTGAAATATGGTTTTCTCTGGGTATATGTCCAGTAGTGAGATTGCTAAAACATATGGACACCCAGCAGGTAAAATGGAGGCAGGATGAATTGGGAGACTGGGATTGATACATATACACTATTGATATTAAGTATAAAATAGATAACTACTGAGAACCTACAGTATAGCTCAGAGAACTCTTCCCTGATGGCTCCACTAGTAAAGAATCCGCCTGCAATGCAGGAGACTGGGGTTCAGTCCTTGCATTGGAAAGGTCCCCTGGAGAAGGGAAAGGCTACCCACTCCAGTGTTCTGGCCTGGAGAATTCCATGGACTGTATAGTCAGTCCATGGGGTTGGAAAGAGTTGGACATGACTGAGCAACTTTCAGTTTCAATGAGAGTCTACAGTATAACTCAGAGAACTCTACTCAGTGCTCTGGAGTGACCTAAATGGGAAGGAAATCCAGAAAAGAGGGGATGTATGTATACATATGGCTGATTCACTTTGTTGTACAGTAGAAACTAACACAACTTTGTAAAGCAATGATACTCCAATAAAAATTAATTTTAAAAAATTAAAAAACTAAAGGAAACCAAAGACAAAAACAAAAAAGAAAATGCACATTGTTTGAGGCATATCAAATTGAAAGTGCTTTTAGTTGCTATCATTCAAGGGGATGTTGAACAGATAATTTAAAGTATGGGCTAGAGCTCAGCAGGGAGAATGAGTTAGTCACAAAGATTTGAAGATCATCAATGTATTAGTGACAACGATATCTATGGCATCAATACCCACTGAGGTAAGACTCCTTTGCATTTGATGGCATGTGGTGATTTTCTAAGCACATTTAAAATATAATATCTATCTGAGGTAGGTGGTTCAAAAGCAGTTATTCTCATTTTACAGATAAGTACAGTAAGAACAAACAGGTTAATACTTTCCCAAATCTACATGTCCGCTCCAGAACTCAGATGCAGTGGATCCAATTCTAGTGTTCTTTTCTTGTTTCATGTTGACTCATAATGAAACCACTGTCTGTAAAATCATGGGGAAGGCCTTGGGGCTAAATACTGTGCTCTCCAACTTAGGTAAACCTAATCACTCAGAAACAGATTTCAAATTCTCCATTGCATAAACTCATAACCATTTAAATACACACAAACACACACAAACTTACATGTGCTTCATTCTGACAGTACTGTAGGTATTTCCTCCCCAGGAAGTACGGTACCTCCCTCCCACAGTTGACATCTGCCTGCTTCATGTTGTACTTTTAGAAGTCCCACCTCCTGTCAGGGAAAAAAAAATTCCAGTTAACCAAATGTTATGGCTCAGATGGTAAAGAATCTGCCTGCAATGCAGGAGACCCGAATTTGATCCCTGGGTCAGGAAGATTCCCTGGAGGAGGGAATAGCTACCCACTGCAGTATTCTTGCCTGGAGAATTCCATGGACAGAGGAGCCTGGTGGGCCACAGTCCATGTGGTCGCAGAGTCAGACACGACCTTATAACTAACACTTTCTTTTTCACTTTATGTTGCCCTCTACTTGCTCTCCGGTGGCAAGAAGAATCAGTTGCCCTGTGCCGTGTACCTGAATTCCTAAACATGCTGAGAGTACAGACCATCTGAGTAGATTTTCAGATCCCACATACCATCCTTCTATCCACGGAGGGCTGACGGGGAGCTTCTTGTTGTTGTTGTGGTTGTTTAGTAGCCAAGTTGTGTCCAACTCATTGTGACCCCATGGACTGTAGCCCACCAGGCTACTCTGCCCATGGGATTTCCCAGGCAAGAATACTGGAGTGGGTTCCCATTTCCTTCTCCAGTGGATCTTCCTGACCCAGGGATTGAACCTTCATCTCCTGCATTGGCAGGCAGATTCTTTACCACTGAGTCATCTGGGAAGCTCTGACAGTGAGCTTAGGTGCACAGAAGAGCGATGTCAGTGACTGAATCATGGGGGTGTAAGATTCAAGTGACTCAGATCAGAATATTCTCTAACCTAAATTATATTTCACGAGAAACCAATTACAACTCTTAAGGAAAGGGTTATTTATTTTCCAGAGGGAAAGGGTTTTGAATATTTGAGGTGAAATGGTATTGAATGAATGGGATGAATAGGATTTCAGAAGGAATTTTTATCAGAATTGGCCTATCTCAAAGCAAATAACAAGAACTATTTGTGGAAAAGGGAGAGGCAGTGAAGCTGCTCAGAGAAGGAAGCAAAAGCAGGACGACCCCACCCTGAAACCCACTAGTCTTAGAAGCAGTGTGTGCTCAACCATGAAGAACTACATCTACCTTCAAAAGTGCAAAGTGAACATTTTTCAAGTAAAGCCACAATGGTGGCTAGTGAACAGCAGTAAAATGATCACGAAATCAAAAGATATAAAGCAGTTTCAGCAACTGAAATAAAGCTCCCGACATGACACTGCTGTCACATCACAAGTAAATGTCAGACGGTGTATATTTTTATATACAGTGCCATTAAATTTAACGGGAATTTTCTATGCGCCAAGGCCCTGGAGTTTGGGCACATGAAACAATGATTTGAATTGCTAATACCAAAAAATGGATCAGAAGGGCCTCTACAGCCTTGGGAAGGTAGTTTGGGACATGAGCCATTTTTCTTGATAGGGGTGGAGTGAGTGCTATTGGGCTATTGGTTTATTAGGATAGTCTCAGACTTCCTTTATTTTAAATTTCTATTTATTTTTGGCTGTGCAGGGTGGTCATTGCTGCAAGCAGGCTTTCTCTAGTTGTGTCTGGCAGGGCTACTCTTATAGAGGAGCCCCAGTTCTAGGGCTTGCAAGCTTAACTGCGCCGCAGCATGTGGGATCTTCACGGACCAGGAATAGAAGCCGTGTCCCCTGCAATGGCAGGTGGATTCTCAACCACTGGATCACCAGGGAAGACCCTGGACTCCCTTTTTTATTACTATATCCCTTTAATGTAGACACTGACAAAACAGCTCATTTAGATGGAAGAAGAATGGGGAAAATGAAATCAAAGATAGGCAGTGACAAAAAAATAAAATACGTTTTGGGAAACATTGAAGGAGAGTCAGAAAAGGGATTTAGGTAAGGAACATAAGGGCTTCCCTGGTGCCTGCAATGCAGGAGATGCTGGTTCAGTCCCTGGGTGAGGAAAATCCCCTGGAGAAAGAAATGGCAACCTACTCCAGTATTCTTGCCTGGAGAAGCCCACGGACAGAGGAGCCTGACGGGCTACGGTCCTTGAGGCTGCAAAGAGTCAGACGCAACTGAGCAACTAAACACACACACACAAAAAAAACATTAAGAAATGGACAGTCTTCTTGTGGTGATTTGATAAATTTTATTCTTGATTAGATATATGATGGTATTAAATAAGAGCTATCTCTTTCAAAATACAAAAAGAAATAAATATAAGCATATTCTAGTAGTGTCATTAGGAATAGACTTTTTAATGCCTTTGCTATAGTTTGCATTTTCCAAATAAGGATGTTTGTTTCTATGATGGGAAAAAAATGACCTAATTTAAATATACATGATTACTTTCTAAGTAAAATCTTAAAGATCAGTCATCATCAGCTTTTTATAATAATGGAACAGCCCAGAGCTTTAGCCTCCACAACCTCCACATTGCAGAAAAGAGCTGAATATGAGTTGGAAGATCTACTTCCAATGCCTTTAACCAGCTATAGTGTTTGGGTAAATCACTTTGAGTCTCTAAGCTCCGGTGTCCTAACAGATAAAATCAGGACAGCAGTGGTAACCCACTCACTTCATAGAGATGGAAAGAACAGAGAATAATCTGTGTTTTCAGCTACAGCACCATCTACAAAGTGTTAGTTGTGGTGTAAACAATACTAAAAGGCATATTAGCTCAATCTCAAAGAGTCAGTTTATAAAAATCTTTATCTTGTTTTCTTTTTTATAATGCATTATACTGTATTCTTGTGTAAAATAAAAATGTGAAAGTACAAAAATATATATAGAAGGAACTAAGAATCAGCCATAAATACTGTCATCCAGGAAAAAAAAAAAAAAACTGTTCATGTATTCTTTACCTTTATATATTGATTATATATGAATGTTGCGTTAGTCACAAACTTGGTAGAAAATTGAATTCAAATAAAGATGGTTCAAACAAAGAGACTTCATGAAGGGACTGCTTTCAGAAGTGTGGCCAGGGAAGGTGAGGCACACCAAACATAGCAAAAAATGGCAAGCTGTTGCATCCGTATAGCCAAAGGCCAGAGGAAGAGAATACAGCTACTCGGCAGGAGTTGTAGTCGGAGAGTCACAGATTTGATGCCAAAGGAGAAAGAAATCAAACATCGGAGCACTTTCTTCTCCAACCGTCCAATCTTAAGCCCATACCTTCCACTGGTCATAACCAATTGGAAGGTCACTGATGAAGAAGCACCCAAAATACAGTTTACAGAAGTCAGCCAACCCTTCAGGGCACACAGCAAGGCAGACATGAGAGTGGAAAACCAATCCGACAGGAGGCAGGAAATTAAGGATCAACTAATATGTACACAAAAATAGGCAATAAAATATGCAGATACCTTT
Organism: Cephalophus harveyi; assembly: GCA_006410635.1. Lineage (NCBI taxonomy): Eukaryota > Metazoa > Chordata > Mammalia > Artiodactyla > Bovidae > Cephalophus > Cephalophus harveyi. The sequence continues at coordinate 97,308 of SJYT01063787.1, forward strand.
GCAAATTACACTTTTGGTTCACATTACATCAATGACCATTTTTGTATGGTATTATAAGTTTTCCTGTGGCAGAATTTTTTATGACTTGTAGCATTTTGTCAACAGACTATGTCATAATGTATTTGAAGTGTATAAATTATTTCTTTTTTCTCCTCCAAATATTATCATGTATCAAAATTTTTATATTTATCCCATAATTGTATTATAAATTCCTAGAGTTACTAGATTATAAGGTCTGAACACATTTTACAGTTCTTAGTACATATACCAAATTCTCCTCCATAAAATACACAAGAGTGCCCATTTCAGTATAAACTCACCAATAGCAGGCATTTTTATATATTTAATTTTGCCACATCAATCAGTGAAAAAAATTGATCTTATTTTATAATTTTAATTTATTTTATTACTAGTAATATTGAACATGTTTTCAATTTCACTATTTCTTCTCTAGATAATTGATTCCTGTCTTTTCCGGAGACTTCTTTTAAACAAGAAATCATTTGAAATAAAATATTTTCGTGTCAATGTATTCTCTAGATGTTTTATGTATAGATGTCTTGCTGCCACAAATTATTTTCTACCATTATGTTTTTATTTAAATGTTCAAAACATAGCTGTGCTGTGCTTAGTCATATCTGCCTCTTTGTGACCCCAAGGGCTATAATCTACCAGGCTCCTCTTTCCATGGAATTTTCCAGGCAAGAATACTGGAGTGGGTTGCCATTTCCTTCTCCAGGAGATCTTCCTGACCCAGGGACCAAACCCACATATCTTGTGTCTCCTGCATTGGCAGGCAGATTCTTTATCACTAGCACAACCTGGGAAGTCCATATATTTATAGGTGAATTCCAATTTTTAAAAATCTTAGAACTTAAAATTCCATATTATTTTGTAATCATTGAATCATAATTTTGCTATTATAATCCACCACTGACTTCTGAAATGAGTTACTTTACATTTAGGAAGGTATAAATATAGGATGATGGAAAGGTGACTTGCTGAAACCATATAAATTATACTTTTAAATAATGTCTTCTACAGGTAAGCAAAGAAAGAAACTAAGATCCTATGGCAGGTTGGAGAAACATGGCCACAGTATTTTGTGACTACTCCTATCAAAATGCATAATATATTCCCCACCCTTAACTATGGGCTGGCTTGTGCCCTGCTTTGACCAATAAATAGAATGTGACAGAAGTGACATTATGGAGATTCTAGAGCTTAGGCCCCACTCCAGTACTCTTGCCTGGAAAATCCCATGGATGGAGGCGCCTGGTAGGCTGCAGTCCAAGGGGTTGTGAAGAGTTGGACACGACTGAGCAACTTCACTTTCACTTTTCACTTTCATGCTTTGGAGAAGGAAATGGCAAACCACTCCAGTGTTCTTGCCTGGAGAATCTCAGGGACGGGGGAGCCTGGTGGGCCGCCATCTATGGGGTCGCACAGAGTCGGACATGACTGAAGCGACTTAGCAGCAGCAGCAGCAGCAACAGAGCTTAGGCTTCAGGAGACTTCACAGCTTCTGCTTTTGCCTCTTGAAACAGGACCCTGACCAGCCATGAAAGGAAGCTGGTTTAGCTTAGCAGAGGCTAAGCGGCCACATGGAGAAGAACTGGGCACTTTTGTCTGCAACCAGCACCAATAGCCAGGCATGTGAGTACGGCCATAGTGGATCTTCCAGGCCAGTCTGCTCTTCAGTTGAATGCAAACTTGTAAACTGGCTCAGGCAAAACAAGCAGTAGAAATGTACCACCAGTCAACAGAATAACTGGAAAAAAAAGTCATTGTTTCAGCCACTCAATTTTGGAGGGGACTGTTTCTCAGCAGTCATTAACAGATATAGATCTCCTAAGAGGACGTCTGAGCCACTGATTAATTCCAGCTTTATCCTGCAATACAGACACTGGAAACAGTTGAGCGTGAAAATTTTCTCCCTGGAGTAAATGAAGAAACTGAATGTAAAAGAATTATGTAGAAGCAAATAAAAGTCAAGATGTGTTAGTTTGGGAAAGGAAGGAGTGATTAATAAATTTAATTATATGTGCAAACCACCCCACAGCTGAAGAGTAAACCCACCTCCAGGGTGTGTGTAAGCTTTTTGGGGTCTCTCTGCCCATGGGCAGACCACACTGCCAGTGTACTCAACTCTAGGCAACCAAGATGCCTCAGAACTCAGGACACAGCCACTATGGGGAGACAAAACCAAATGATTCATGGTTTTCCCCAGCACCATCCAATTCCAGAGCATAAGCTTGAAAAATTTGAGAATTCTAAATCCAATCTGGCCTTGCAAGTTATGATGAAGGTGTACTTACCAAGATAAGAAAACATTTGAAGTTTGTTCATTTAATTAAAACTAAAAAGTTTAAGCTTACGTTTTCCAGGCCTTCATTGTACCCTTCTCCAGGTGCCCACAAGTGTTAGAAGTAGTCCCTAACCCTAGATCAGGGTCCACTGACCACTAAGACCCCATAAGAATCTTATTTCATGTTCAAGTGATAACTTTTCCATGATTTGAATTTCAGTTGAACAAATACTCTCCTAGAGCTTGCTATGTGCTGAAGATTCTGAAAGGTAGTACTTGATAATTACTGAAATAACTCTTTGGTTAAAAGTAAATACCTCCATATTTTAAATTTTGGAAAACTGTGAGTTAGTTTTGCAATAGTTTATATAACTTTAAGAAATTTTGTGTTATAATCTGATTTCTAATCCTTTTTAAAGAGGAATCTCAAATGTAGATGCAGTTATAGCTGTTCTTTATAGTTTTCTATTATTGTGTGTGTTTTTCTTGTATGTTTTTTAACAATGCATTTACATTGCTCTGTAATAAAATAAAAAGGTAAAAAAAAAAACCACTCAAACAGTATACAAAACTAGGAAAGTATTCTATGGCTAATTCCCTGAGCCAAGAAAGTATCAAAATGAATAGCAAGAAAGAAAGGACTCAAGAGGTATTTGGGAAGAAAGTCAGACATGTCATGGAGATGGAGAAGGTGAGAGTTGACAAGTAGAGGAGGCATCAAGGGCAGCTGATAAGAAAACAGAGTGGTTCATCAAGACGGGACCAACAGTGAGTCGGAAAGTGACTGAGAAAAGAAAAGCAATAATTAAATCCGCAAATGCTGCCGGTGCAGAACAGATGAGGTGGGAGAGAATACCACCACAGTATGACTCCTTCCAATTATTTAAAGCCATGATCATCCTCGTTTGGAAATAATCGCCCCATTTGCTCACTTTTAGCAAGTCTATTTGGATCTGAAGCCCTTTCTTGCTTTTATTTGGCCTGACATTAGATTTTGCTAGTGAAATCTCCTCCCCATGCAACACTGCAGGCAGGCTCTGAGGAGCTGAGTCCTAGAACCCCTGATGGAAACACCACAGGGAATGAAAACCGGGTTCAAGTCTGGCCGGCTGCAGTGCCTCCTGTTAATAGGTAGAAATGCAATATTCATTAAAAAGAATTCAGACTTCAATCGTTCTAATGATCATGAAACTTCTTTCATCAATGCATAATAGAACAAAAAGATTGATTTTCATTAGGAATGACTTTCAACATTTTTTTTTACTTCTTATATAAAAAATAAATCTGTTCGAAGTCTTATAAGGTCCAAGGTATTTCTGATCTGCTTAGAAACAGTAGGTAAGTTTTTATGGAGTTGTTCTTCCTCTTCTCCACTGTAGTCAATTTGGAATATTCCAGTATCTGGTGAAATTAGTCACCTAAAATTACTTTCCATTAAGAAGCCCCTCACTTCTCTTCCTCTGATCATTAAAATATTACTTTTGAAAAGGACATTTGGTTTGACTAGGACATTGCATAATTTCTTTTCTTCTATAGAAGAAATGAGGAACAGGAGACAGTCATCAATGCAATTACTACACTGCCCATATGTAGCCACCCAAACTTACAAAATGACTACTTAACATTTCCTAAGTGTCAACAAAAGAGTGAAAAGCTTCATCAGATTAAGACCTTGCCCATCGGCACGTGCATTTTCAGGATGTCAAACGTGTGTCCGTGACCACTTTAGACTCTAAAAACCTCCCTTGTGCTGTTAAAATGGATTCTTGTTAAACTTGAAAGCCAATCTATTTACACACTTAAAAGGGTAGAACAGAAGGGCCTGTAGAAATCACACAATCTGACTTGGTCAATTAGAGTGCCACATTCTCCGGGCCATGGTGAGTGATCCAAGGATTGGCGCGTGACCCAGATCAGTGAGACACCTGAGGACTGAAGCTGAGACTGTGGGCTGGGACTCATGTGTGCCGTCCTCTTCAGTTTACAGAAGTTCTGCACATAGTGAGTGAGTCATGTCTGTTAGTATGTACTAAAGTTTTATATATCGAATGAAGGAATGAGGAAATTGAGCCCTGCAGAGATGGCAGATTTTTCCCAACGTCACAGTAAGATGATGAACTGATAGAACTCTTCTAAAGAGATTTTTCTTAAAGTAAGAACAGGGCTTCCGTGGTGGCACAGTAGGTAAGAAGCCACCTGCCAATGCAAGGGACACGGGTTCGATTCCTAGTCTGGGAAGATTCCACATGCCTCAGAGCAACTAAGTTGGTGAGCCACAACTACTGAGCCTGAGTTCTAGAGCCCACGAACCACAACTACCAAAGCCTGTGCACCTGCAGCCTGTGCTGCCTAACGAGAGAGGCCCATGCACCGCAACCAGAGAGTAGCCCCTCCTCTCTGCAACTAGAGAAAGCCCTGGGGAAAAAGCAACAAAGACCTAGGCCAGCCAAAAATAAATAAAGAATTTAAATTTTTTAAAAAAGTGACTCCAGCATGAAAATCATCTGTTGATTTATATGGTTAAAATCCAGCAGAGGAGGTTTGCAGGAAAAACTGGATACAAGAGCTCAAAAGATGCTATCAAGCATTGGCTTCTCTTTATCTCTCAACTTTGCCTTTCCAGATCATTGGGAATTAGCTTCAGCCTCCACAATGTAATCCCTGAAAATCTAGGCCAGCTTCTTCTTCATTGCCAGAAGTTCCAGAAGGAAAAACGAAAAAGTGTGTCTTTCCCAGAAGTCCTAGAATAAGCTTCATTGGATCTCACTGACACTGGTGGGTCATGTGACCAGTCTTCCATCAATCCCTCTGGCCAGAAGACTGGATGTTCTGATTGGTCTGGTCTGTGTCACAGGTTCTCCCTGATCCAGTGGGAGTCAACTCCATCTGAAATACACGGAGTGAGAGTGGGATCAGAGTGGTTCTTCAAGAGGAAAGCATCATTCTGTTACCAGAAAATGCTGGGTGGTTTCCCAGGTGGCACTAGCAGTGAGGAACCTGCCTTCCAAAGCAGGAGACAAAAGAGATGCAGGTTTGATCTCTGGGTCAGGAAGATCCCCTGGAGGAGGAAATGGCTACCCACTCCAGTACTCTTGCCTGGAGAATTCCATGGACAGAGGATCCTGGTGGGCTACAGTCCATGCAGTCACAAAGAGTCAGACACAGCTGAGCAACTAACACACAAAAATCACAGAAGCCCACAGCAAGAAGCATCTGGGTCAGCTGGTCCCTGACTTCAAGAAAGGAGCTATTTCCACCACTTCTCCTTATCTTGTGACTAAAAATCTCTGAATAAGCTTCCAGAAAGAGAAGATAGCAAATCAGTAATCAGTGGATGGTGTAGGGAGACTCGGTAGACTAATTCCTAAAACCACAGAGCTCTCTAACTAGCTTGCTCATTCCTCAGGGCCACTGAGCAGTGGGACAGAGAAAGAAAGGGCTCACCTTCTTGCACCCACTTCCTAGTCTTGTTTGGGCTGGTGTCTCTTCCTCTGAATTGCTGTTCCACTCAGTGTGAGGGTGCAAGTTTGACATCTGTGGGTCTATGAGAGTTAGAAAGAAGATGGTTCCTCCTATACCCAAGGTAAAACCTTCCTGTATTCTGTATTATGTGTTTCACTAGCATATGAATTAATAAGTAAAAGCAGAGAGGTGAAACATCAATTAAGAGCAAACAGGGGACCCAAATGAAGTGCTGAGGAAAGTATGGTAGCAGTGACAGATGAGGCAACGGGATCCATCAGTAGCAAGCTTCCCAATTTTGTCAGTTTTGCTGAGGGCCAGTCAGACCAGCCTCTGCCAGCCCAGCCCTGTGTATACTTGGGAGTTTTATATTCCACAGGACATCTTCTTCAACCTCTGCCTCTGATTCCATGTGCACACACAGGATCATCTGCTAACCTGCTTCTTAAGGCTTGGATTAGCCCTAGAGAAGACTGAGCTCTCCCTCTTCCTTCTTGGTTTCAGCATTCCTGGAGAAGGAACCGGTCAGCCCAGCCTGTAGTTTGTCCAACACAGACCATCCAATTGTAGCCAGAGAGTGAGAACATGGGGGAATTGGTTGCTCTCGTGGTGACAGTGTGAATCTAGGAAGAGGATTTCAAACAACTGGAATGAGAGGAGCGGCTAGCACAGAAGGTGTCCAGGTCAGGGCCATTCCACTGCCTCTGGCTGATGCTCCTGTGACTCCTGCCAGCAGAAAACTCTAGAACTTAGGTCAGGACAAGCTCTGCGGCAAGCTAATAACTCGGGGTCCTTTCATTTATTTACCATGTGCTGTGCTTAGTCACTCAGTTATGTCCAACTCTTTGAGATCTGTTGGACTGTAGTCCACAGAGCTCCTCCGTCCATGGAGATTCTCCAGGCAAGAATACTTCAGAGGATCTTCCCAACCCAGCGATTGAATCCAGGTCTCCTGCATTGTAAGTGGATTCTTTACCATCTGAGCCATCAGGGAAGCCCTTATTTACCTAAAAGGAAATAAATATTTTGTATTAATATGAATCATATTCTTCCTTTTTATGTTCCAAATAAGTAATTTATTGGGCTTCCCAGGTGGCACTAGTGGTAAAGATCCCACCTGCCAGTGCAGGAGATGTTGAGAGATGCAGGTTCCATCTCTGGGTTGGGAAGATCCCCTAGAGGAGGACATGGCAACCCACTCCACTATTCTTGCCTGGAAAATACCATGAACAGAGGAGCCTGGCAGGCTACAATCCATAGGGGTCACAAAGAGTCAGACAAGACTGGAGCAAGTTAGCACTTAAGTAACTTGTTGCATGATTTTTAACTCCCTGAACTGAACTGAACTGAATTTTTCTGCCAAGGAAAACTCACAATATTAGACACACATTCTTACTAAGTATGTATATATACCTCTCTGTATATGTACATATAATGCAAGCGTAAGTTTTTAAACTTCATTTCCAGGTTTAACGTTGAAACATCTTTCTCACTTTCAGAAGACTTGTCTTTCACTTCTTTGTAGCTCAGTCTCCAGTTTACTTTTGCAATTTTTCTTACCCAAATTTCTTCCTAGGAGATATATTAAAGTTCTTAACATTTAGATGATAAAATAAAATGGAAAACTAAATAGAAAACATGATTGACATAGTGAAGTAAAAATTAATAACACACATTCAGATGTATCAGATGTATAAAGACACTGAGCTTCTGCATTTCCCAGTTATCTTCCTCACAGGCCCTTAACTTATTGGATGGTAGAGGAGAAACAAAATCAATTTTGTCTATTAAATTTGACCCAATCTGATAAATAGTCTTTTTACATGATCCTAACTTGGGCAGATAAAATTCCTTCCCCTTGCATATTTCCTTTCCGCCCCCTTGCTTCTCTCCAAGATGGCCGCTGATTCTTGAGGGGGTGGGGAAGGAGGGCTCACGCAGCCCCCTAGAGGCAGGGGGAGGAAGTACCATTTTCCCACACATAAACCCCTGGGTTCTCTGGCACAGTGGATGACTGGGATAGTGGTCTTTGGCAGCCTGGTTATGAATCACCCTGCAGGCATCAAATGATAAAATCTGTGGGGGTTCTCTGATCAGTGTCCTCTGATCACTCCTGCTAAACTGGCCCCTCCTTGGCATTTGCTGGTGTTGTGTAACCCTGAGATCTCACTGTAGCTCTCTTCTGATCCCAAGCAGAATGGTCTTCTCACCAGCAGTCAACTGTTAGGCTCACTTTACACGCTATGACATCCCTCCTGGTTCACTCCCCAACAAGGGCCAGCATCCTACATCCCCACAGAATGTGTGAGAATGTCTTGATACCTTCCATACTGCAGAGATGGAGTCCTCCCTTTGCATAAACACTGTCCACCAAGGATTTTATTCTGAGATGGCCACCACAGGTTGGCATGGGAGGAGTTACTGTGACAATTGGTCTCTTCTCAGACCCTGTGATGGAAAAGTAAGTCAAAAAGTACCTCAACTTTTAGATCTTACCTAACTCACCTAATGCATCAGTGTTAGATTTTTTTTTTTTAGTTTCTCTTTTATTGAGATATAGTTGATTTACAGTGTTGTGTTAATTACTGATGTACAGCAAAGTGATTTATTTATTTATATATATATAGCTTCCCCGTGGATCAGTGGTAAAGAATCCACCTGCAGTGCAGGAGTCACAGGAGATGAGGGTTCAGTCTCTGGGTTGGGAAGATCCCTTGGAGGAGGGCATGGCAACTCCAGTATTCTTGACTGGAGAATCCCATGGACAGAGGAGTTTGGCAGGCTACAGTCCACAGAGGTGCAAAAGAGCTGGACATGACTGAAGTGGCTTAGCATATATATACACATTCTTTTTTAAATATTCTTTTCCATTATGGCTTATCATAGAATATTGGATACAGTTCTCTGTGCTATACAGTAGGACCTTATTGTTTATCCATTCTCTATATAAAAGCTTGGGCTTCCCAGTCAGTTCAGTTCAGTCGCTCAGTTGTGTCTGACTCTTTGTGACCCCATGAATCGCAGCACGCCAGGCCTCCCTGTCCATCACCAACTCCTGGAGTTTACCCAAAACCATGTCCATCGAGTCAGTGATGCCATCCAGCCATCTCATCCTCGGTCGTCCCCTTCTCCTCCTGCCCCCAATCCCTCCCAACATCAGAGTCTTTTCCAATGAGTCAACTCTTCGCATGAGGTGGCCAAAGTACTGGAGTTTCAGCTTTAGGGTCATTCCTTCCAAAGAACACCCAGGGCTGATCTCCTTTAGGATGGACTGGTTGGATCTCCTTGCAGTCCAAGGGACTCTCAAGAGTCTTCTCCAACACCACGGTTCAAAAGCATCAATCCTTCGGTGCTCAGCTTTCTTCACAGTCCAACTCTCACATCCATACATGACCACAGGAAAAACCATAGCCTTGACCAGACAGACCTTTGTTGGCAAAGTAATGTCTCTGCTTTTCAATATGCTATCTAGGTTGGTCATAACTTTCCTTCCAAGGAGTAAGCGTCTTTTAATTTTATGGCTGCAGTCACCATCTGCAGTGATTTTGGAGCCCCCAAAAATAAAGTCTGACGCTGTTTCCACTGTTTCTCCATCTATTTCCCATGAAGTGATGGGACCAGATGCCATGATCTTCGTTTTCTGAATGTTGAGCTTTAAGCCAACTTTTTCACTCTCCTCTTTCACTTTCATTAAGACGCTTTTCAGTTCCTCTTCACTTTCTGCCATAAGAGAGGTGTCATCCAGGCTAGTGGTAAAGAACCCATCGGCCAATGCAGGAGATATAAGAGACATGGGTTCAATCCCTGGGCAGTATTCTTACCTGGAGAATCCCATGGATACAGAAGCCTGGTGGGCTACAGTCTGTAGGTTTGCAAAGAGTAGGACACAACTGAAGTGACTTAACACACACGCACACATATAAAAGCTTATATCTGCTAACCTCAGCCTCCCCTTCCGTCCCTTCCCCAGCTCCCTCCAGTTTGAGACTGGCAGTCACCAGTCTAATCTCTATGTCCATGATTCTGTGTCCCTACAATAGATAGGTTCATTTGTGTCATATTTAGATTCCTCATGTAAGTGACATCATATGGGATTTGTCTTTCTGTTTCTGACTCACTCCACTTAATAAGTAATCTCTTAATCTCTAGTTGCATCTATGTTGCTGCAAATTGCGTTCTTCCATTCTTCCTGAATAATATTCCACTGGGTGTATGTAACACTTCTTTATTCATTCATCTGTCAATGGACATTTAGGTTTTTTCCTTGTCTTGGCTATTGTGTTCATAGTGCTGCTATGAACATACATAGGAGTGCATGTACCTTTTTTAGTGATAGATTTGTCTGGGTATATGCCCAGGAGTGGGATTGCTGCATCATTTGGTAATTCTAGTTTTCTGAGAGACCTCCTTACTGTTTTCCACAGTGTTTGTATCTGCTAGATTTTTAATGCAGAATGAGAAAGTCAGGGCAAATATGTCTTCCTTCCATTCTCTTCTCCTTTTGATGGTGAACTGGGAGATGAAAGAATCAAGGTTTCTACATTCTCTTCTTTTCAAATCAGAACTCCCTCTGCACTTCTCCTTCTTCTTCACAAACTAGAATTTTCCATGCCATTTTCTCTGAGTCTGTACCATCAGGTGGCTACCTGGGAATAAGACACGTGAGAGCAAGGAATAGAAAAACACACTATTTAATATGTTCAAGATATTATCCCATTTACACATATGTGTTTGCTCTCAAGTTGCCCTTTTCTTTTCATGTGAAGTTGTTGCCTCCTTTGGGAGGAGCTAGCCTGCTTTATATTTCACCTGTTTTGTAAGAAGTCACCTGTGGAATCCTGGATAAAAGAGGCATTTCTATTTGATTCCTGTGGGGTTTTCATATCCTTTTATAATGGACACCAAAGAAAAGTCCTCTGGCTGACCTTCTCTTACTCCAGCTCTTCCTCGCTCATAACTTCTCTGATAAAAAGAGAGCTTTAGCAATTGCTAAAGAAAAAATGAGGCATTCTCCCTACAATAATTAAATGAACTGAGAAAAGGCAGCATTTGGGAAAGATGTTTTCCAAAGGTGAGCATCCATCCAAAGCATTTCTGCCAAGAATAAATATTTATGCACTCGTGTATTGATGGGACACTCTAGCCCCTGATTATCATCTGGCCAGTGTTGGTCTCTAAATACTTCCCCAGAGCTCACATTGTTGGGCATGAAGTGATTAAGCATTATGTCAGCAACAGCTCTTGCCTGGAGACCTCTAATGGCACTACACAGGCAAGGTCTCGCACTGGGAAAGTGGAGGGGATCTGTTTTAAGTGAGGTCTTCAATCAGGAAAAGATTATTTCTGCCAAAGGAGCTTTAAATCCCCTCTAACACCACCACTATGGACCAAAAGCATAGGTTAAGTCCAGGAAGAGATCAGAGGCATCTAAGAGACTCTGTCCTGAAGTAAGAGAGAGGAGGCCAGCCTCGCTCAGCCACCCCCAGGGTCAAACTGGACTCTGAAGTCCACACGCCTGCTGCCTCTCCTCCCTCCAGTCTCCTAGCTCTGACCTCAGGTCCATGGCCACATCTGTGTGTCGTTCTGCACAGAGGCTGCTCCTCTGCTGTGTCCCTCCTGCCGCCAGCTCTCTGCCTTGCATCCAGTGAAATTCACATTCAGCCCTAAGCCCAGCTGTCTGGGTCCAGTGCTTCAGTATCAACATCTACCTGCCTGAACCCCATCAACATTTACCTACCTGCATGGGTTTCCCCTTGCCTCTTTCCCAGGCTATGTCTCTGCTTTAATAACTCCTATTTCTTTTTTAATTAGTTATTATTTTATATTGTTTTTGGTTGTGCTGAGTCTTTGTTGCTGCGCACAGGCGAGGGCTATGCTCTAGTTGAGTTGTGCAGACTTTTCATTGCAGTGGCTTTTCTTACTGCAGAGCATGGTCTCTAGGGTGCACAGACTTCAGTTGTTGGGGCATGCGGGCTTAGTTGCCTCACAGCATATGGAATATTCCTGGACCAGAGATCAAACCTGTGTCCCCTGCATTGGCAGGTAGATTCTTAACCACTGGACCATTGGGGAAGTCCAGTAAGATACACCTAAATGGTTTCAAGAACATGGGGGAAAGTGTGAAGGCAGATGGGGACCAAGGCTAGGAAGGAGGTTAGTCCTAGTCTCAATAACATAACACCCCACCACAGTATTCATTCCACCTTGTGAAGATGTTGATGGTTGCTCTGCTATCCTGTAATGTATCAGTATTCTGTACCAAGAACTTCAGTCTGGGCTTAGTGGTATAAATAAGAAGTGTAAATTTCAACTAACAATGTAGCCATTCAGTCAATGCAACATCTGCAGATTCAAACTGTTTAGGGAAAAGTTAGTCATGCTGTTGGATATTCAGTCTTCCATAAATGTAACTCTGTATAAAAGAATTGCACATCTTATTTTATTGTGCTGCATTTTAATTATGAGAAGAGGATCCACAGTGGGGTGAGACTTCTGCCTTCATGACTGGGCTGGTGAATTTGGCTGAGAGAGTAACTAACCATTCTGCAGACCCATGATTCCAACCTCAGCACTGCTGGGATGACTCTCAGAAACTCGACAAGTAAAATTTTAGCCATTTGCTGATACTTCCTTCTAGATCTCTGACAAAGCTGGTAGCTGAACACACACCCAGGTCTCTGCCAAGGGTCTTGGCAGTGTAGTCCACAGCTTGGACAGCCCAGATCTGGGCTTATAAATGAGAAAGACTTGTGCTGGTTATTACAACCTAAAAGAAGGTCATTGTCCAAGGGGCTTTTCAATATTTTGGAATTATTTTTAAATGGAAATAATGTTACTTTCATCTTTGCAATGGAAAATGCCTAGGGTATATTTTATGAACTGCTGTAGAGCTGCTTCTGAGATGATCTTTATGTTAAACAAGTTCATTTCTGTAGGACTCATTTGTAGGGCAAAGATAAAGAGGCAGCAACTTGGTCTGTGAATTTTCTGTACTGTGCCACTTATCAGTAATAAGGAAGCTGAAAAGGCTTATCCAGCTAGGTTTGTACACCTTTTGCCACTGACACCACATGAATACATGCATGCTCACACACTTGTGTGTTTGTGTGTGTGTGTGTGTGCATGCACACCCATATACTTTCCCAATCCACTGAGTATATACAAGTAGATGATGAGTAGTTTGATGATTTCTGGTTTTGCTATTTAGACTTTTATCACTGAAAAATCAAGCAAGTCATAGTGAGAACCACTGAAAAAAGACTTTAATCATGGAAACCATGATCTGATGTAATTGACCAGAGAGCTCATCAATTTCTGCTGCTTCATCTATTGATTAAAACAATACTAGCTATCTCTCTAAACAAAAGAGCAAGCTTTCTGAGTAAAGCATGGTAAATAGCAGGAACCCAGAAGTCTTCTAACTCTTTACAGTCCCAGAAACCTCAATTGTCACTCAGAAAGTAGGGGAGGGAAAAAAAGCAAGCACGGAAAAAGAAATATGAGCGTGAAGCTCATTTGTAATATATCCATTCCCCAAATGGACTCCAAACTAAAAGAACAAAAATAAAGTGATGAGAGGAAGAGTACCAGGGGAGAACAAAGCCTGCTATGAACTACCTGGTGGTTTGATAGAGGAAAAGGAATGTTTTCCTTTAAAAAATTCGCTTCCCCAACTTTTGGTGACTGGGAAACATACGTGATAAAACAAAGACATAACTGAGTCAACGGGGGATTTCAGTCTAATCAGATTTAAGAAAAGCGAAATTGTCTCTAGAGTGGAGAAATGGGAGGAAGAAGGTTTATAGAGCACGTTGGAAGAACATTATTTACTTCACTCTGGAACATTGATGAGCTACTAGGTAATGAAATTTTTATTGTAATGTTTACTACAAACTGGCTTTGTTTCGCACATCTATATTTCGACTTTGTGGAGTCCCTCTGCTGACCTGTTTTTGTTTGGCCTTGTGTTCTTTACAGCTCTCCCTCCCCATGCCCCCTCTCCTCCACAATTTCTCTTTCTGATCAGCGCTAACACTACTAGCTTGTCCTTTGTTCATTGGGTTTCTTAAGGTGAAACTCTTTAATCTTTATCTGGTTTCCTACTTTGTAACCACTCTCTTTCTTCCTGTCTTGCTATCAGCATCTGAGCTCAGTGTCAGAGTAGACCTGCCCCTCTTTGTCCATCCTCTAACACTATCTTCTGGGCTCTGGAATGGCATCTCCACCCTCTGTTCTGACCACTCAACCTGCATGTCCGGCTGACACTTTCAACTCAACATTATCCAAAACGAAACTTACTATCTCCCTCCCAACCAGCTCCTCCTCATTCCCCTGCTTCCATTAGCGGCATCCATAGCTCAAAGCTCTTTTTCCTTAACTCCCACGTTCAATCAATTGCTTCTGCAGTGATTCTTAATATCTGTTCCCTCCATCTTATCCCCTCGGCCCCCACACTAGTTCAGAGCCTCATTAGTCTTCGCCTGGTCTACTGGGCAAAACCACTCCATTGATCTTCCTGCCTTCACCCACTCCAATCCATCCTACACACACAGCTATTAGATTAATCATCCTGAAATACAGCCCCAATTTCCCTGTCCACCCCCAGTTATAAAACTTTAAAACACCTCACTGTCTTTAGGATGAAGCATAAACATTTCGTCCTGCCACTCAAGTAACTTTACAGTAGAACTTCAACCTATCTGTTGAGATTTATCAACCACTACTGCCTTATTGCCCATCTAAACCAATGTCATAGGGAAGAACTCAAGAAAAGTCCAGAACTGGGCTTTTGTCTAGAAGTTCAGGCATGCATATTATTCATGGGTAGGGGCGTGGGACTGTCAAGCAGTGGCCCAAAGGCAAAGAGGGTTGTCCAAGACAAGACCTGCCAATTACATAGTTCTTTCCTCAGCCTATTATTCTGGAAACAGTAGACACTCCAGGAATTCTTGCTAAGCAACTTGCTTTTACTACATTTTAAGCTAGGATGTTACATTTGGGCAAATCTCAATCAAAGAGCAGATGTTTTCTTATGCTTCTGTAAATCAGTGTGGCTTATTATTCTCAACTTTCTGTTAATATGCACTGTGTTACAAATACATTCCCCAGGCAGGGACTCAGCTATATTTTTTATGGGGAAGAAGGAATGACTTTCACCGCAACCAGATTAAAAAGTCCTTCTCTCTTTCATCTCTCAACAAACAATTCATGCAGAAGTCAATGAAAAGTCTGCAGAGTCAAATTTTTTAGGGGTCAGTTAGTCATACTGTTGGATATTCAGACTCCCATAAATGTGATTCCAATATAAAAACAAAAGCAACAGTAATAATTATAATTTCCCAGGGTCTTAAGGGCTTTGCATGATGAAAAATTCTTTCACAAGCTTTGCAGACTTTTCTCCCATCAACTAGTTTTTAAGTTAGGCAAAGAGGGTGTAGTGAAGGGTTTCTCAAACTTTTTCTATAAAATGGCTAAGTAGTAAATATTTTAGGCTTGTGGGCCAGATGGTCTCTCCCTCAATCCCTTTTGGAGCACAAAAGCAGCCACAGACAATATGTAAAGATATGGGTATGTCTGTATTTCCCCCAACATGTTATTTATGGATGCTGAGATTTGACTTTCATCTGATTTTTTTTCTGTTTTACAATTTTTTTTTAACATTTATTTCTTTGGCTGTGTCAGATCTTTAGTCATGTGGGATCTTTCGTTGCAGTGCACAGTCTGATTGTGGTTACAGCATGCAGGCTCTCCAGTCGTGGCACTCAGGCTCTGGAGTGTGCGAGCTCAGTAGTTGCACCAAGGCATGTGGGATCTTAGTTCCCCATAACTGTGTGCATGCGTGCTAAGTCACTTCAATCATTTCTGACTCTTTGTGACCCTACAGACTTTAGTCCTCCAGACTCCCCTGTCCATGGGATTCTCCAGGCAAGAATACTGGAGTGGGTTGTCATGCCCTCCTCCAAGGGGATCTTCCCGACCCAGGGATCTCTTGGCAGGTGGGTTCTTTACCGCTAGCACCACCTGGGAAGCCCCTTAGTTCCCCAACCAGGGATCAAACCCATGTCCCCTGCATTGCAAGTTGTATTCTTAACCACTGGACTGCCGGTGCCAGGAAAGAGCCTTCATCTGATCTTTACATGTTACAAAATCTCATTCTTCTTTTTTACTCAACCATTTAAGTATATAAAAAATATTCCTAGCATATGGACCATATGAAAAGAGGAGGTGGATTGGATTTCGCCCATGAGCCAGAGTTAGCCAACTCCAGGGCTTCCCTGATAGCTCAGTTGGTAAAGAATCCACCTGCAATGCAGGAGACCCCAGTGCAATTCCTTCCTGGGTCAGGAAGAGCTGATGGAGAAGGGAGAGGCTACCCACTCCAATATTCTTGGGCTTGCCTTGTGGCTCAGCTGGTAAAGAATCTGCCTGCAGAGCAGAAGACCTGGGTTCAATCCTTGGGTTGGGAAGATCCCCTGGGGAAGGGAAAGGTTATTGACTCCAGTATTCTGGCCTGGAGAATTCCATGGACTGTATAGTCCATGGGGGTCACAAAGAGTCTAACACGACTGAGTGACTTTCACTTTCACTTTCTGGTTATAGTGCTTTCCTCAATCTACAGATGAGATTCTGAGCTCAGAAGCTGAAATGACTTGTGTCTGAAATCACACAAGATGACGCCAGTATTAGGTGTCTAGGCCATGTCATCTGACCAGAAGTCTATGCCCTGGCTCTCCAGCAATGCTTCCCTACATTTGTAAACATCTAAGAGTAGCTGCCTATTTTCTAAGCAAGGAATGCTACACCCAACATGGAGAAGTGTATCTGAAACAAGATCAAAGAATCACAACATTTCATCTTCCCCCAAAAGGCTCATGGGTGGTCTGTGACATCTCCCCAAACTAAATGCAAAAATGATGTGTGGGTTTTCATTAACAAAGACTCCCTGCTTGACCAGACTTTAGCCCAGCTCCTCCAGATCTTCTCCTCAATTAGACCTCATTCTTGGCCTGCAGCCCTTGCCTGCCATGCCCAGTTTTAGGGAGGAAAAAAAGGAAGATTGAGCTTGTGCTGTTGCTGGGATCTACCCAGTCTTCTAGTTAGGATGGTAAACTCACCCTCCAAAGGGACTGGGAGTGTTAAAGGCCCAATGGCACAGAGCCCTGACTTTGGCCAGAAGCCTTTACCCAAATAGTTACCACCATAGGGGTGTAAAAGAGCATGGCTGGAGACAACAGCAGAACCAACTGGTTGGCATCAACTTGGATGCCAGTGATGGAGACCAGGGGGGGAGACTGGAAGAAGGGGTGTTCCAGAATCACCCTGAGCCTGAAGGGTTCCCCTTGACAGGATTGATTTCATCGTTCATAGTCAGATGCTACACTACCATTTGAAAATGGGGCTCGGTAATGTGGAGAATGCACTAATATCCTAATATATTAGTGGGCTTAAGTCAACACAAACAGGGCTTTCTAGAGATACTGCTCAGGTACATGGAGGATGAACAGACTGCACTGACTGTGAGTACACTGCACAGCTACGGGAATACAAAGCATTACTTTCCTGACACATTTGGTGTTTGATCCCCCAGGCTACTACTGCTTATGGGCATGGGATTTATTGTAAAAGTCTTGACTAGTCAGATCACTGAGAAGAGCATGTCCATGCTTAGGGTCTGCAGATCCTTCTTCATTTCTTTTTGTATTACTTTTGAGTCTTTTCCTTGAATGGCAGAGCTGCTTCCCTGACTCCTTTAGTTAGCCATTCCTTCCACTTTGGTGTTTCCCCAAAACAGGCTTCCCTAGACCATGCTGTCAGCTTTTTGTGTTTTAAGTAATCCACCCACGCACCTGTTAATGGCAAGTTTATGCCAAGTAGCGCAATGGCACCCCACTCCAGTACTCTTGCCTGGGAAATCCCATGGATGGAGGAGCCTGGTGGGCTGCAGTCCATGGGGTCGCTCGGAGTCTGACACAACTGAGCGACTTCACTTTCACTTTTCACTTTCACACATGGGAGAAGGAAATGGCAACCTACTCCAGTGTTCTTGCCTGGAGAATCCCAGGGACGGGGGAGCCTTGTGGGCTGCCGTCGATGGGGTCTCGCAGAGTCGGACATGACTGAAGCAACTTAGCAGCAGCAGCAGCATGATATAAATTTTTAAAAGTCAAGAAATTAGTTCCAGCCAATAAAAATCTTAATGATATCCGGTGGCCTGTATCAGGACAATGAACTATTTTAGGGTCTGATAATATTATTTTAATAAGGAGAAATGCTTAGACATGTTTAGAGCCTATATAAATGAATTTGGGTATCAGGGCTGTGTGTGTGTACACTTGTGTCAGGGAGTAGGAAGGACTGAAAATGGTGTGGTCCTTCCCTTGGTCAGAAGGGGGCAACAGAGGATGACCTGGTTGGATGGCATCACTGACAGTGGACTGTGAGTTTGAGCAACCTCAAGGAAAGCCTGGTGTGCTGCATTTCATGGGGTTGCAAAGAGTTGGACACGACTTAGTGACTGAACAACAATTCTCTTGGTCATGCCCAAGAAATCCTCTAACTAACCTTGGCCTTGCCCTGATCTATGTCTCTCTGGAGACCTGACTACTATCACACATTGAAAAACCAAAGACAGTTGCTAGAATCTCCTGACTCTCTATTTCTGGATTGGACCCGACAAGAGATTGTGTTTCCCTGTGTTGACCCTTAGTCTTTTCCCTTGGTCAGAGTTTTGTGCTTGACCTTCATCTGCCTTCAGTCAGATTTGGATCCAAAGCCTATTCTGCAGACCCACCTCTCACCCTCAGCTGCAGAAGGGGCTGGATGGACTTCCCTCCCCTCCACTGCATGAATTCCTCTCCTCACTTAAGATTTTGCCACCTTCTCTTTTTAGGGAACTTACATTTGAACTTTCTTGTCCATAGCATATTCTACATTAGGCCCTAAGGGCAGGCATCAGTTTTTTCAGGTAGACACCGGTACTACAGACATTCAATCGGTAAGACTAAAAACAAGCTTTCAGTTGCATTGTGCTTCTATTCCGCAGTCTGTTTGGTAAGTTATAGGACAGAGGTAAATCTGATATTCTACCTGTCTGAAGGAAAATACAAGCTACAACTGGGAGGTCAACCTGAGAGTGCATTCAGTTCAGTTCAGTCGCTCAGTCGTGTCCGACTCTTTGCGACCCCATGAATCGCAGCATGCCAGGCCTCCCTGTCCATCACCAACTCCCGGAGAGAGTGCATTTGAATGTATATATGTGGATTCAATCACAGGATAACTGATCTACATCTTATAACCACAAATACATGTAGAATTCCTTTATGCTTTTTCCTTATGCTTTTATACCCCAGACCCTACTGAATGCCCTTACAGAAGGACATATTTACATACATTCTCTATTATTCTCATATTAGTGGTCATTTCATTGTTTTCATTATCTCGACATTTCATGGGGGGGGATGCTCAAATGGCTCTCACAAGTCCTATTGAACTGAAACAGTAACGATGATCACAATAGGGTAAGAATGCACAGAACATAGAAAAGAAATGCTAGCTACCTGAAGAAGTAGGAAACAAGGAATGCAGATTTGAAGTGACATTTGGGACCCCAATCAAAGTGATATCCTAAAAGGAGCGGAAGAGGGGACCCTGCTGGCCCTGTGACAGCTGTTGAGGGACCAGAAGTCACTCTATGCAGCCCAAAAAATGCTGCTATGTTTGAAGGAGCCAATTTAGGATGTGCTTCAGTAGCTGTAATTTAAGAATAAGGGCATTGGGATTAGAAGCTGAGCTCTCCACATGCATATAATAACCAAGGAGATTTCTATCCGAACTGCAGAACCCTGGGCTCATGCCACAGCTTTTCCATTCTCTGTCATCTTTTTGCAATTAGAGAGAAGATCACGTATGAAAAAATGATCACCCACCAGCCCTATCTGAAAATCATCAGCTCTGAGCCCCTATGTTAGCTTTTTAAGTTCCGCTCCCTGGAGAGGGACCGGTAACTGGGCATTTCCAAGCACTGATTGAAGCTCATTATCACCAAAGTGGTTCTGTAGTTCAATTTTGTCCGCCCCATTTCACAGACGGCCAAATTAAGGTCCAGCAAGGTTAAATAGCTGGCACGGTCTCCCAGAGACTGAATTTCAAGGACCTTGAACTGGAGATCAAGGTCTGCCCTTTCCTCACCAAAAGCTTTTTTTTTTTTTTTCCTCCCTCATCAAAACATTTGGAGAAAATCAGAGTTAAGTTAAAAAAAAAAAAAAATTGTGGTAGGAGTCTTAGGGCTCTAAATAAAATGCTCTGCAGAATCCACATGAGATTTGATAGCAAACATTTTTTGTCGAGCTATCAAAAATAGACTCTTGAGACTCTGACTAGCTCTGGATAAAACTCTTTTTTCCTTCTCCTCTGCAACCTTTTACCATTTTCCTGGCATGCTTCATATCTAATTAATATTTTCAGTAGTTCTGACCATTTTAATCCTTCCCCTCTATTATTCTACTCTCACCTCTCTCACCAAGAGGAAAGGGGGAAAAAATTCTCACCAGTCACACCTAGTAACTTGTTGAGTATTGTTCAGTCCAACAAGGGAGGGATTTGAGCATTGTCCTGTCTATTTGCAACATTATCATTGTCGATGATGATGAATTGGATTCTATTTAGAATGTCACATCATTTGCTCTTATCAGTTGTCTCACCTACAAAATGAGGTTCCCACCCATGGGGTTGTTTGAAGGTTAAATTTTATATTCCTGGTGATATAGTGGGTAAGAGTCCGCCTGCCAATGCAGGGGACGCTGGTCAATGCCTGGTCCAGGAAGATTCCACGTGCTGCAGAGCAACTAGGCCTGTGTGCCACAGCTCCTGAGCCTGTGCACTAGAGCCCTAGGGCTGAGACTACTGAAGCCCTGGCACCCTAGAGCCTGTGCTCTGCAACAAGAGAAGCCACCACAATGAGAGGCCCATGCACCACAGCTGGAGTAGGCCCTGCTCACGGCAACTAGGGAAAGCCCATGCGCAGCAACAGAAACCCAGCAAAGCCAAAAATAAACACATCTAATTAAGTTTGGCCACCTGATGTGATACTTTTGGCCACTTGATGGGAAAAACTGACTCATTTGAAAAGACCCTGATGCTGGGAAAGATTGAAGGCAGGAGGAGAAGGGGACAACAGAGGATGAGATGGTTGGATGGCATCACCAACTCAATGGACATGAGTCTGAGTAAACTCCAGGAGTTGGTGATGGACAGGGAGGCCTGGTGTGCTGCAGTCCATGGGCTCACAAAGAGTGGGACATGACTGGGTGACTACACTGACCTGAATTAATTTCGAAAATCTGATGGTATATGTAAAGGATTTAGCAGCACATCTGCTATACACTAGGCATCTTTCAAATATGTATTATTTTTAATGAATCTTTCATGGATGCAATATGGTAGAAAGAGCATAAAGTTAGAATTAATTCAGAGATTTGTGGTCCACTTGTGGATCTGACATTGAGTGCCCATTTGTGTAACTCCAAAAGACCTCCTTCCACTCTCTACCATGGGAACCAATCCCTGTTCAATCTTCTCAAATTTATAGAAAGGATCAAATATGCTGGTAGTTTTTAAGTACATTTGAAAACATTTAAAGTCTATACACACAAGTGTGTATAATTATTTTAGTCATTCTTGCCATTGCTGTGTGTGGTAACAATGAGTTCGTTCCCTTCATATTGGAGGGTGTGAGTCATGGTAGAATAATGTAGCAGAGTTAGGCTCCAGACAGAATGGAATTCAATTCTAGTTCTACCACTGACATCCTCTGAGACCCTGGGAATGTCATGAACCTCTCAGAACCTTGATTTGAACATATATTGAGTGGGGATAATAAGTAGTAGTAAAAATCACTCAGTTGTGTCCAACTCTTTGCATCCCCATGGACTGTAGCCTACTAGGCTCCTCTGTCCATGGAATTCTCCAGGCAAGAATACTGGATTGGGTAGCCTTTCCCTTCTCCAGGGGAATCTTCCTGACCCAGGGATCGAACCCAGGTCTCCTGCATTGCAGGCAGATTCTTTTCTGCTGATCCACCAGGAGATAATAAAGTCCACAGTAATAGAGGTTCCTAGAACAGCTGGGTTAAGGCTAAGGCTCAGACATCCCAGAATATGAATCTGGGCAACACTGCCTCTGTTTTCTGTGTGCATCCTCTCTTTGCCTGAGACACAGAGAAAACTTGAATCCAGTCTATACCTTTGGGTTAAATATACACAGTTATGATTCTCTGACTGGACTGGAATGGGTGGAAGTCAGATTCTAGAAAAAGAATGTTGATCCCCTAGAGAGAAAAATCTTAGTGAGAAAGAGCCACTACAATTGACCACTAAAAACAGAAGGCTTTTCATTTCATCCTGAAATGAGATTCAGAGATAATAGGACCTATCTACATACATAATGTTTTTTTAAAATCAATAAAATGGCCTACCTATAATATGAAGAAGTAAAAAGGAAAGTAATTTATAATAAAATCCTTTGCATTTCATAAAGTAACAGCTGGGAGGTGATAACACTGGGATATTAAATGAAATAAGCAGAAGCTTGTACCTTTTTATAGAATCACACTGCTACAATCCAGCTGACCCACAGGTCTGTAATACTGGCAACTCACACTTCACAAGTAGTGTTGCCACTGGTGATGTAATTTTCTGAGCTAAACAAATCCTAATGATGTTATGAAAAGACAAAATGTAATGTTCTCTCAGTTTATATAGTTGAATTGAAACTCCTGCTGAATTCTTAGAAAATTCAATGTATATTAAAAGAATGCATTGTGCATTGTGCTAACAAAAATAAGTTAGTTGCTAGGCTTGGAAAATGATAAATCGGCTTTCTTTATCTAATAAATGTCCAGGTGGACATTCAAAATTTAGATGTGTATGGGACAATTCATTTGGGGCAAGAGTGTAACACATATCACAAGATTTCCAATATTTCTGCCCCAACCACCAAGAGCTTCCTTAGTTATTGTAATAACCAAAACAGTTCCATGAATTTCAAAAACACTCTTTAGGGGGTGGTACACTCCCCATAGAAAATTATTGTTCCAATGAGTCAGTACAGTCTGACCAAAATTTAAAACTACAGTAATCAAGTAACTTCATAATCCATCCCTTCCTCTGGGCTTCCGTCTCATCCTAACAATCCCAGACCTCTGTCCCACTTTCTGTCTCTACTTTTATGTTAAATGATCTTCTTAGATTGTGCTCTGAACACATGGAGATCATATTTAGCAGGAATACTGTGCCCTTTCTCTGACTCATGCATCTTCCATGATCAGTGGGTCCCAGCACCAATTTATCAGTAATTCTAGCCCCATTTCACAGAGGGGAAGCCTGAGGAAATGAATGCAGATAATTCACCCAAGGTCATGCCACAGCCTGTTTGTAGGGATTGACTAGACTCTGTATCTTTCAGGTCTGACCACTGAACCCCTGTTCCACCCACTTCCCTCATAGACCTGTGGCTTCATTAGCCCTTTAAGAAGGAGTGGGTAGGGACTTCCCTGGTGGTCCAGTGGTTACAACTTTGCCTTCCAATATAGGGGCCACAGGTTCAGTCCCTGGTTGGGGACCTAAGTCCCACATACCTAAGGGCCAAGAGAAATAAAACATAAAACAGAAACAATATTGTAACATATTAAATAAAGACTTAAAAAAAGAGAGAGAGAGAGTGGGTCAGCAGATAAAACTGCAGCTGCTGTTTGGCTCTTTGTCAGCTTGGTAAGAAATCAGTGATGGAGGTGGAGACTCCCCAGATGAGTTTCCATTCATCCAAGCTCTTGCCCTCCATCATTTGTGTGATTAATTGCACCCTAGCTCTCAGAGAACTGCTGGCCACCACCAACGCTGCAACTCCAGTGAGTGCAGATCCATCATGGAACCTGCTTAAGAGGAGGAGCGAATGATGAACACATCCAAATGTGCTGAAGCAGGGTCAAACCGCAGACTCATTCAGCCCGGCGACAAGCAGTGTACCAGGTTTCCCGTCTCCCTCCTTTGAAGAGATGTGGCCGGGAGTGTAATAAAAAGTAATGATGTGGAAGAAAGCATGCTGTTGCCTTCCAAGGGTCAAGTCAGTACAATTTGTGCAAGGTCCTGACATTTTTACTCTTTTCCAGTAGGGAAATACTGAGCTGGAAAAAAAAATGCAGTGCCCAAGGAAAAAAAAAAAAAAAGACACAAGCCAGGGTCACTTCACACAGTTTAAAATAGATCCCATATGAAGCATCCCAATATATCATGAAGATTGCTTTACAGAGCAGGAAAGGAAGCTTGAGGGGACTCCACCCGGCACCACTTCCGTGAGTGACGATGGACTCACTCTTCTTAATCACCGTGGGCCATTCTCGTGAGCAGTTATACATCAGCTCTCACTTCTGGAAAAGCCATTTTCTAATGGGCAGCTGGGTTCTTGGTAATTCTGACAAAGAGACCTATCATTTCATGAAGTGAGTCAAAGAATTTATTCAGTGTTTTCTGAAAGCGAAGGGCACAGTGCCCACGTGGACACATACATCAGACAGCAGGTAAAGAAGATGGCAATTTGTAAAAGCATTTTCAAAACCTCCAAACAACTGATGTATTCCTGAGGGCTCTAAAATGATAAGTGGGAGTTTGCAGCCTCCAAATTGCAATGGTTGTAGCTGTGACCTCCTTGGAGAGAAAAGGGGTCTTTTAAAGGCTTCACTGGAGACTTTATTCTGGTATTATTATCCCCAGATGGTAACCTAGCTTTTAAGAGCCAATGTGTGCATGCATGCATACATGCAAAGTCACTTCAGTCGTGTCCGACTCTTGTGACCCTATGGACTGTAGCCTGCCAGGATCCTTTATCCATGGGGTTCTCCAGACAAGAATACTGGAGTCGGTTGCTGTACCCTACTCCAGGGAATCTTCCTGACACAGGGATGGAACCCACGTCTTCGTGTGTCCTGCATTGCAGTCAGATTCTTTACTGCAGAGCTACTGGGGAAGCCCTTAATCTTAGTTAACCCACCCTAAAATCCTGTGAAACTATCTAATATGATGCTAATCAGTAAAAATCTCCAGTCTTTTAAATTAAGATGTATGTTTCTATTAGTAAAACCCGTTTTTAAAATTTTCAGTAAGCTCTACATGGATGGGAATTTATCTCCATGAAGGCAGCACGTTAGGATCAAGATTTATTAATCTTTTTGCTATTCTTATGCTCTACCTGTAAAAGAAATGGAGCTGGGATTGTTTTCTAATCCAATAGGGAATGTTGCAAGGGTAATGATCTTAGAATAACACAGTCTTATTTTTAGCAATGAACATTGTGTTTTTAGGTGAAGATTTATTGCATTCATTCATTCAGCAGATACTCGTTGTGTACCTGTGCCAGGCATTTCGCCAGGTAGTGGGGACAGATTGGTCAGCATGTTTGCCCAAATACCTACAAGCTATTGAGCCATCCTGCTAAACCAGACAGAAAAAGAAAATTAGGAAGAATAAGGTCAGACTGTTTTAAAGACATTGAAAATAATCACAACCAGCAGGATCTAGTGATTAATGAGGCAATTCCACAGAAAGATGGGAAACATAAAATGGTAGCACCACAGGTACATCAAGATGCATTTTTGAACAATTACGGCAATTAAAGCACCTGAAATAAAACGTTAAGGATATAGAAGGAGAGCATGAGAAAATATCTTGATGCTTTTCTAGGCTTCACTCCTTCTCCATCACCTCCCCCAACACCCCTCTCCGCCCCCAACCCAGCCATCTGATTCTTGTTCCAATAATTATCCATTGACTAGCCTCCTGACAGCAAATCTGATGAACACATTCAATCAATTCTTTCCATTCTGGTCAGTCACACTGAACACATGCAGTATGACCGCCCTTGGGAAAGAATGATCCACCAAGGTCAAACAAGCCTGAAAGATCTGTGGCCGGCAGAGCCATTCTCAGATCCTGACCCTTTTGACTTATTAATCGTAAAGACAGAGAGGGACCATCTGCAGTACTTTCCAAGGTCATCCTTCTTGCTGGGCTTCGTAATTGATGTCAATCACCATGAAACTGTGCCAACTCAGACTCCTCAGAAGGGCTCTCAGATTCTGAACCTCCTGCACTACATGGGACCCCAAAGCATTTTTATAAATATTATTGACATCCTATTCCCTTTGTTTAGGGACAGATTGGGGAATAGAGCTTGAGCGACTTCCCTGGTAGCTCAAATGGTAAAAGCGTCTGCCTACAATGCAGGAGATCCCTGGGTTGGGAAGATCCCCTGGAGAAGGAAATGGCAACCCACTCCAGTATTCTTGCGTGGAAAATCCCATGGACAGAGGAGCCTGGCAGGCTACAGTCCATGGGGTCGCAAAGAGTTGGACACGGCTGAGCAACTTCACTTTCTTTCACTTTCACTTTGGACCAAATCCAGGACCTGTCACTCCATAGCCTTCTGGTCTCAAGCAGGTTACTTCACTAGCTGAGCCTTGCTCTCCTCATCTAGAAAGCAGAGCAAACTCAGCTACACTCAACAGGTCATTGTGAAGATTAAATATGGCAATACTTGGAGGATACTTTCACAGACCTTGGCATCTAATTTTCCAGACATGCTTAAAGTACCCATCCCTCCATATCCCTCCCATAAAGGAAAACTGGGTCCCTGTAGTCTGCAGTTTCACTGTGTAATGTCTGTGCTGATGCTCTGGGATGCCACCTTCCACTCATCCACAACGACTGGACCAAAGTAGTCGCCTGACCCCAAAGCAGACAATGCACAGGCTAGTCGGCAGCCAAAGCCCATTGGCGCAATTCAAAAACAAGCATACAAATTAGCGAGTCGGGCTGATCCAATTCTTCTCTCTGGATTTTTAGATTTAGCAAAAGAGGAGGATGAAATAACTAACAATGAAGGAGAAGGTTTAAAAAAAGAGCAAGAGGGCTGTTTTGGTGGTGTGACATGCCAAAATCATGGCTAGGCATGAAACCAGCAGAAAATTGAGAATGGAGACTAAGAAAGACATCTATAGAAAGAGGAGAACGAAGCAGACCTGCAGAAAAAGAGAATGAAAAACCGATACAACTTTCAGTTCCTGAGCTTCCTGTTCTGATTCGATTTCCAGTCT
This sequence comes from Cephalophus harveyi, assembly GCA_006410635.1. Taxonomy (NCBI): domain Eukaryota; kingdom Metazoa; phylum Chordata; class Mammalia; order Artiodactyla; family Bovidae; genus Cephalophus; species Cephalophus harveyi. Next base: position 124,220 of record SJYT01063787.1, read on the forward strand.
ATGGGAATCCTTAGAACAGCTTCCTTTTTTATTGAGATAACTTGGGTGGAACTAAGGCTGTCTGATTAGGCACTCAGTAAGGGTTACTTCCCTTGTCTTATTTACTTGTCTGGTCTCGTCACTTATTCATGCATCCTTCCCTGGCGATTCAGGCAGTAGAGAATCCACAGTGTAAGAGACCTGGATTCAGTCCCTGGGTTGGGAAGATACCCGGGAGAAGAGAATAGCTACTCACTCCAGTATTCTTGCCTGGAGAATTCCAGGGACAGAGAAGCCTGGCAGGCCTACAGTTCACAGGGTCGCAAAGAGTTGGACACAACTGAGTGACTAAAGCTTTCATTAAATTATGTATTAAATAATTCTTGACCACCTACTATGTTCCAGGTATATCGTGTCTTCCATATTTATTCTGAGGGTTTAACTTGTAACTTTCCCAAATGCTATTTTTGCATTTATCTAGACATAGGAGAGAAAGACAAGACACATATGAGTGACTGTCATAGTGAGGGAGATATTTAGAGAATTAGTGGAAGACGCAGTAGATTGTCCCTGGGGGGTAGGGGCTGGGCCGCCCTCTCTAATTCTGAGCAGCTGAGCCCAGCGAGCTTGCACATCAACCCCAGAGCCCAGACTTAACTACTAGGATAAGGTCTAAAACCACTCTTTCTTCTATGTCTCTCCCAACATGCCCAGCCTCAGAGAGGGACCTTTACAACATCTTCCTCTCATCCTGTCCTCCACGGCTCATAAAACGTCTCTTTTCTCCTGCTCATTCCTCAGACTTCCTCATATACCATCATCTGTCACAGGGATGTTGACAGCTCAGAATAAACCTGCTTTAATTCTCTGGATTAGTTTCCTCTGGGTTTAAAACAGAAAGGGGGAATAAAGGGAGAAAATCTTCTCAGTCTCTCTTAAAGAGAGGTAAAGACCCAGAGACCCAAAGAGACAGTGTCAAAGATCTTGGGGAAACTGGCTGGCCTGAAGAGGTCTCCCAGCTCAGGTTCACACTAGTGTCCACATGTTAGACAGATGGCTGTCCTCGTGAATGGTGATTAGTTTCACGCTCTGCACTGGCCATGCGTTAGAACTGCCGCTGACAGCAGAGAAGATGTCGTGGTCCGCCCCTGCAGAGGCCTGGGGTCCACACACCTCGGTCAGGCACCCCAACCTGGTTCTTCAAAGCTGCCGCTGGGAGGGGGTGGCCTGTTCTCAGTATCTCCCCAGCCTGACAGATACAGCTTCTGCACAAGCTGCCAGAACTTCAAACCTTTTCACTTTGGCCTGAAATGGATTATTAACAGGCTGGCTGAGTTTGTCATTGCCAAGTAACTAGAAACCTGACTTGGCAACAGGGGCCTCTTTGATTAATACCAAACAGGCAGTCAGTGAATCATTCCATTAAATAGAGCTAATCTGGTGGATAGGTGAAAATCTCTCAAAGATAGGATGGGACAATAAAAGGAGAGCTTGGTGGGGAGAGAGAGGGAAATAGGCTTTCAGGATTTTATCGATAGAGCATTTCAGCTTTCCTGAATTCGGGCCGTAAAAAGCACCCTCAGGAGATCCCTTCAGGCAAAACATGAGGCCCTTCCTAAGGGGGAAAGAGTGAAGTTAATGGTCTGAACTACCACCCTCCAGCCTGCTTTAAAAAGGTCAAACTGTGGCTTCATCAAGCAGGTCCGGGCTGGCTTGCAATCACGCTGCTGAAAGAACGAAATTCAGCTTTTTCAAGACAAAAGAAGAGGATGAAGAAGGGAATATTGTCAGCGGGGAATTTAACTCCTGGCAGGCCACGAAGTGTTAAATCCCCTTCTGGATTCTCTGCCTTGTGTTTGTTTAATGTGTCTTCCTGATGAGGCCAGAAGGAGCACCAGGAGAAACAGCAGGCAGTTCCCAGCTCGTGCTGAGGTGGAGCGAGCCTTTCCACCACGAGATGGCAGCACCAGCCTGCATTTGAAGCAAGGGCTGTGCCTGCGGGCCACAACCTGCACCCCCACCCCCACCGCCACCCCAAGAGGTTCTTATTCCCCTTGAATTTTAACCAATCGCATTACATCTTTTGTCTCCAGAAGGACAGAAATAGGTTTCATTCCTTCCCTCTAAATGATTTTAAGTTTCCTTTTGTTCAAGCTCTGCTCAAAAGAGAGAGCCCTATTTCAAGGGTTGACCTGCTGGAGACTTCTATTAAGTGGGCCAAATGATTATACCCCAAAGACACACCTGTTCTCTGAAAGGCCCTCGCTGTGTTGTCAGGAGCAATGCTTGTGTTAACCCGCCGACAGGCCACCAGGGAGCCGTCATCTTCCCCCAGGGAGGTTCCTGCCTTCTCTCCAAACCCAATTGTTTGTTTATGGAACAGGAATCACCTGCTGTTACCTTCCTCTCAGGACTAGTTGGCATATTTTAAAAGGTGATGAATTTGCCCTCTTCAAGTTTCTATGACTAGATTCTCCATTGCCTTTTCTTTTTTTTTTCTTTTTCGAGTAATAGCATCACTTATTGAAGATCTGCTGCTGCTAAGTCGCTTCAGTCGTGTCCGACTCTGTGCGACCCCATAGACGGCAGCCCACGAGGCTCCTCTGTCCCTGGGATTCCCCAGGCAAGAACACTGGAGTGGGGTGCCATTATTGAAGATACATAGCCTCAAATGTGTATTAGCTCTTTGTTCAGTAAATAAGCAATGATACTGTTTTCACGGTCTCTTTCCATACTGATTCCCTGTTACTGCTTGTAACAGCAGCCCCCAAAACACAGAAGAATCCTCAGACATAGCTCCCTCTGACTTCCAGAACTTCGTGTGTGCAGCGGTACTCCGCTGAAAGCACTCCTGCGCCCTCTTCACTTGGCTAATGTCACTGCCTTCTCTAGCTCTCAATCTGTGTCACTTCCTTTGCTAGGCGTGTCAGTTGTCAAGGCCAAGTCCAGATGAGATGGCCTTCGTATGACTCTTGTAACAGCCTGAACTTTCATCATTTCAGTCCTTCTAACTTTGTGGAATAACCTTAGGTTGATGAAGCGGTGGTCTATCTCCCTTCCCTCATTGAAGAATAAAAGCTCAACAGAGGCATTTCCACCTGGCTTAGCTTACCCGACAGCCCATAGCCTGAAGGTGCTTAATCAGTAGTTGTTGATTAAAAAAAAAAAAAAAAAAACACTGTAGAATTAAAACCATACTAAAATTTGTGAACTTACTTTTATAATTCGAAGAAATATTTTACTTTGGTAACCTATCTGCAGCCCTTGTGCTTATTCTCTTGCCTCCTAATGTTTTTTATTCTTTTGTGTAATTTTCGGTACACACGCAATATCATACAAGGCCTAATTTGCCTCTGATTACAAGCTCTGGAAGAATCTGCTGTGACCTTTAGCCTGTTGCAGTGAATTAAGATCACTTGTGTTCTGCTGCTTGTTTTGAAAGATCCAGTCTCCTTTCCCCTTGAGTGGGCTTCCCTGGTGGCTCAGACAGTAAAATGTCTGCCTGCAATTCCGGGGACCTGGGTTCAATCCCTGGGTCAGGAAGTTCCCTTGGAGAAGGAAATGGCAACCCACTCCAGTCTTCATGCCTGGAAAATCCCATGGACCGAGGAGCCTGGTGGGCTACAGTCCATGGGGTTGCAAAGAGTCAGACATGACTGAGCAACTTCTCTCTTCGCCTTGAAGTCTGCCTAGCCATGGCGTCAGCTGACCTTGCTGGTTTGAAACTTCAGGCAGAGTTGTCAGGCTATTTGAAAAGCCTTAGACTTTTAAAATTCGTAACAATAAGGAGCCAGCTCCCAATTTTGAGAGTTAAAGAAGTCTCAGTATATGTATTTGTTTACTCTGTTTTGCCAGCATGGAGGGATCTACCATTTGCCTTCCTGAAATGACTGGCTTGCAGAAGAACTGCAAGGAACGCTTGTATCTACATGAAGCTCGGGGCATTGGGCTCCGGGCCCTGCAGGTGGCCGTGTGGTGGATCACCTCGACCTGGATCCTGAGGATGTGGAAGCTATGCTGGAAACTCACCAAGGGCTTTGGTGCATCTGAAAGGATACATGGGAGACAAGGAGGTGAACGGGGCTGTGAGAATGAAGGATACAGATACTGTCTACAAGATTCAGTTTGGCAGAGAGCGTGCTGATGTGGAATGGAGGCGTCTTGGTTGTGTTTGGGGCTTCAGTTCATGGTGTTTGTGAGCTTCACGCTTCAGCTGCCTGGTGAGTGACTGATGAACCAAAGGCTGGTTTTTTTCATTGTTTGTTTTCTTGTTGGAACTTTAAGCTACTTGCTGGTCTGAGTAGTGAATACCCCCTTGTCTGAAAGAATACAGCATGGTGCTACCCGCAGTCTTCCGTTGGGTTTGAGTTGCCTCGCAGTCTCAAAAGTGGTGGGGTTGTCATGGCACCCCAGGAATAGGAGACCAGTCTCCTTGTTTTTGGATGCAAATTCGTCTCGAGAGAGCATGGAGCCAGGAAGAAAAAAGATCATTTTGCTAGTTCTTGTGTATTACAAGGTGTTGTGGTTTTCAGTTTAAAAATAGGGAGAATGCTGAGGCATTTGAGAATCAGTGTGGTGTGATGGAAATGGTTGAACCATGAAACAGAGGCCTAGGTGTGAATATTTCTCTGCTAACTTTGTGAGTCCTTGGATGAAGTCTGCCTAGCCATGGCGTCAGCTGACCTTGCTGGTTTGAAACTTCAGGCAGAGTTGTCAGGCTATTTGAAAAGCCTTAGACTTTTAAAATTCGTAACAATAAGGAGCCAGCTCCCAATTTTGAGAGTTAAAGAAGTCTCAGTATATGTATTTGTTTACTCTGTTTTGCCAGCATGGAGGGATCTACCATTTGCCTTCCTGAAATGACTGGCTTGCAGAAGAACTGCAAGGAACGCTTGTATCTACATGAAGCTCGGGGCATTGGGCTCCGGGCCCTGCAGGTGGCCGTGTGGTGGATCACCTCGACCTGGATCCTGAGGATGTGGAAGCTATGCTGGAAACTCACCAAGGGCTTTGGTGCATCTGAAAGGATACATGGGAGACAAGGAGGTGAACGGGGCTGTGAGAATGAAGGATACAGATACTGTCTACAAGATTCAGTTTGGCAGAGAGCGTGCTGATGTGGAATGGAGGCGTCTTGGTTGTGTTTGGGGCTTCAGTTCATGGTGTTTGTGAGCTTCACGCTTCAGCTGCCTGGTGAGTGACTGATGAACCAAAGGCTGGTTTTTTTCATTGTTTGTTTTCTTGTTGGAACTTTAAGCTACTTGCTGGTCTGAGTAGTGAATACCCCCTTGTCTGAAAGAATACAGCATGGTGCTACCCGCAGTCTTCCGTTGGGTTTGAGTTGCCTCGCAGTCTCAAAAGTGGTGGGGTTGTCATGGCACCCCAGGAATAGGAGACCAGTCTCCTTGTTTTTGGATGCAAATTCGTCTCGAGAGAGCATGGAGCCAGGAAGAAAAAAGATCATTTTGCTAGTTCTTGTGTATTACAAGGTGTTGTGGTTTTCAGTTTAAAAATAGGGAGAATGCTGAGGCATTTGAGAATCAGTGTGGTGTGATGGAAATGGTTGAACCATGAAACAGAGGCCTAGGTGTGAATATTTCTCTGCTAACTTTGTGAGTCCTTGGGCAAAGCATTTACAGTTTCCGTTTCCTTATCGGTAGAACAGATAATTATGTCTAGCTTAGAAGATAATAGTAGGATTTTAAAAATAATGTATATCCATGCTGCAAATGGATGAACCCTGGAAATACCATGTTCAGTTCAAGAAGTCAGTCAACAAAAAGGTCACGTTTTGCTTGTTTTTGCTGACATGATATGTCCAGAGCCGGCAAATCACAGAGGCAGATAGTAAACTAGAAGTTGCCAGGGGCTGAGATGTTGGGGTGAGTGGAAAGTGACTGCTAAAGGGTATGAGGTTTCTTTTTAAGGTAATGGAAATGTTCTAAAACTAGATAGTGTGGAATGTTGTACAGTTCTGTGAATGTACAACAGTGATGCTAAAAATCACTGAATGGTACACTTTTTAAATGTGAATACTATGGTGTGTGAATTATATTTTAATAAAACTATTGTTTCAAAAACTCTCCACATTAGGAAAAACAACATAAGTCAAGTATTTTGTATGTGGTGCATAGTAGCTATTCATAAATGTCTAGTTCCCCTTTTTCATTTTTTTCTTATTTTTCTATTAAGGGATAATTAACAGATTATGTTCTAGTAGTTTCAGGTGTGCAACGTAGCGATTCAATGTTTATATTATGAACTGATCACTAGTCTAGTTAATACTCATCATCTTATAGTTACAATTTTTTTCTTGTGATAATTCGATACTCTTTCAGCAAGTTTCAAATATGCAGTATAGTATTATTAACCATGCTGTGCATTACCTCGCCATGACTTATTTATTTTATAAGTGTGTACCTCTGAAAGTGTGTAAGTGTGTATCTTTTGACCCCCTTCACCCATTTCACCCACCCTTGCCCTGACAATCACCAATCTGTTCTTTGTCTCTATAAACTTGTTTCCTTTTTTTTCTTTCTTATGGGTTTTTGTTTGTGTGTGTCGGTGTTTGGATCCCACATATATGTGAGATAATACTTACTTGTTATCTCTGTCTGCCTTCTTTCACTTAGCATAATGCCCCCAAGGTCCATTCATGTTTTCAAAAATGGCAAAGTTTCACCTTTTTATGGCTGAATAGCATTTCATTGTCTAGCAGATAGGTTAAATAGATAGATAGCACATTTTCCTTATCCATTCATCGGACATTTACGTTGTTTCAGTATCTTGGCTATTGTAAATAGTGCTGCAACAACATAGCGACGCATGTGTGCTCTCAAATTAGTGGGTTTTTTTCTTCGGGTAAATCTTAGAAGTGAAATTGATGGATCATACGGTAGTTTTGTTTCTCTTTTTCTTTCTTTTTTTTTTTTAGGAACCTATGTACTGTTTTCCATAGCAGCTGACAGATTTACATTCCCATTAATGGTATATGAGAATTCCCTTTTCTCCATATCCTCACCAACACTTGTTATTTGTTATCTTTTTGATAATAGCTGTTATAACAGATGTGAGATGGTGTCTCATTATAGTTTTGATTTCATTTCCTGGATAACTAGTGATGTTGAGCATCTATATGTCTTCTTTAGAAATATATCTACTTGGCTCTTTCTAAATCAAATTGTTGGTTTTTTTTAATTGAGTTGTGTGAGTGCTTATATATTTTCAATGTATCAGATATATGATTTGCAAAATTTTCTCCCATTTAGTAGGCTATCTTTTCATTTTTTGATGGCTTTCTTTGTTGTGCAGAAGCTTTTTAACATAGTCCCACTTGTTTATTTTTGGTTTCAGCTTCAAAAAATTACCACTGGAGACCTATATCAAGAACCTATGTTTTCTTCTAGAGATTTTATGGTTTCAGGTCTTCTGTTCATGTCTTTAATCCATTTTGAGTTAATATTTTTGTATGGCATAAGATAGTAATCCAGTTTCATTCCTTTCTTGTGGCTGTTCAGTTTTCCCAACACCGTTTATTGAAAAGACTGCCTTTTCTCCATTGCGTATCCTTGGCTCCTTTATCATGAATTAACTGCCCATATATGTGTGTACTTATTTCTAGGCTCTCTATTCTATCCCAATTATCTATGTTTCTGTTTTATGCCAGTGCTGTCCTGTTTTTATTACCATAGGTTTGGAATATAGCTTGAAATAAGAAGACTTAATGCCTCCAGCTTTGTTCTTCTTTCTCAACATAGCTTTGGCTATTTGGGGTCTTATTTGATGATTCCATACACATTTTAGGATTGTTTGTTCTGTTTCTGTGAAAAACACCATTGGTATTTTTGATAGGAATTGCATTGAATTAGTAGATTGCTTTGGATAGTATGACATTTTAATCATATTAATTCTTCTAATATGAGCACAGAATATCTTTCCATTTACTTACATTTTCTTCAATTTCTTATATTAATGTCTTTTACATATTTAGTATATGGGTCTTTTACCTCCTTGGTTAAATTTATTCCTAGGTATTTTATTCCTTGTGATATGACTGTAGATTATACTCAATCAAAGGAAGATGTTTTCTTAGTTTCCCTTTCTGATAGTTTATTATTACTGTGTAGAAATGCAGACAACTTAATGTATTGATTTTTTTTTTTTTTATTCTACAACGTTACTGAATTCATGTATTAGTTTTAATGATTTTTTTGATGGATTTTCAGGGTATTCTGTAAGATCTTGTCATATGTGAATAATGGCATTTTTACTTTTTCTTTCTGAATCCTTTTGTTTCTTTTTATTGCCTTCTTATTCTGGCTAGAACTTTCAATACCAAAGTGGCAACAATAAAGGGGCAAGAGTGAGCATCATTATCTTTTTCCTAAGAGGAAAAGCTTGCAGGTTTTTTACTGTTGAGTATGATGTTAGCTGTGCAATTGTGATATATGACTTTTATTATGTTGAGGTATAGTCCCACTATGCCCACTTTTTGCATGTTTTTATCATAAGTGGATGGTGAAGAAATTACTTTTTCAAAAAACCTAACTATGGTTCCATTCTGTTATTTTCAACAGCTCTCACTTGACTTTCAATGTATTGTTTTAACTGAGTGGGGAGATTATAATTAGAAAACAGAATTGTGAAAATCTCTAACTCATGGGAATGCGTCACAATATCATCTGCATTATATTTTTCTATAGGGTAGAAAATGTCTGAATAACGTAGTTCACAGGATCAAGTAAATTCCCTGCTCAGCAGTTGATGGATTCTAAAATCTGGCCCTGTCTTTACCTCCACCATCATTGCCCAGTTGGTACTTTTTCTATCAGGTAACTCTCATTTTTCCAGACATGCCAGTCTCTGCTCACTTTTGTGATTTGTTCTGACCACTCCATTTTGGATCACTTCCCTGCTGTCTATTCATCCAGTTCCCACTTAGCCTCACAATTGTGCTTAGGTCCTGTCTCTGCCAAGAAGCTTCTCCTCAGTATTGAAGCCCACAGTGATCCCTCATCTCTGAAAGCCTGCACCTAAAGGTCTGTATCCAGAGACTGTGACTTCTGAAATCAAAATCTCAGCTAGATTAAAATGGATCACGCTTGGATCCCAGAAAAGCCTGCTTGCTAACTGGAAGTATAAACTGTTCATTCTGCAATTATTTCCTGCCATAAGCATATTCTCCCCAACCAAAACAATAAGCTACACATAGAAAGCTTTGTGTTATATGTTTTTGATATCCAGAAAGCATGTTATTTGAGTCTCAGCATAAAGTAAGCACTCCGTATGTTGATTTGTATGGAGCAAGCCACTCTATTCAATCTGTACATTGACTGATTCACACGAAAAACAAATCTATCATTGTTTAGCCTATTCCAAATCTTGGCAGTCTTGTCACAAGAACAGAGTTGGACCTAAAAATCTGAGAGATCTCAGGCCTCTTCCTGGTCCCAGGAGGACTTTGGGCTAGCACTTAAACAAGAGTTCAGTGTCTCCCAGAGGGCAACACTCAAAGCATCTTAAAAGCAAGGGATGGAACAGCAGTGGATTGACCAGAGGACACCTGAGATGCCTTTCCCCATCACTGCCCCACCTCCCAGATACAGATATGTGAGAGTCCGCAGCACCCTTTCTCGTTTAGGCAGTGGCCGAATAACCCTGCCTATTAGTGGGATGGTCACTCCATTCTACTCCATTTTCTGAGCACTCAGTCAAAGGAAGAGTAAAGTATTCTGGCCACATTTCTAGGGAGCTCACACATTAAAAACCTTAAGGTTTTCTATAGTTCCCAGCAAAACCAGAAAAGCTGAAAGATGACTGGTATGATTAATACATTTATCAGCACTAGGACATTGTTATTTTATTGCTGGTATCAGAGTGACATCATTTTTCATAAAGACACCATAATTGTCTTTGAATGTCATAAAAGGTGAAATTCATTCTGATGGAAATTGAAGAGAACATTGCAAAGGCTTCCGTCAAAGGGGAACTAAATGATTTAGATGATAAAATATACTGACTTTAAATTTCTGTCTGTAAACCAGGAGTGAAACCACAGAGAATTAGGGTTGAGATGAAGACTGTAATAACCTGGAATTAGTTTGGGCATCCCTCTAATCTCATTTTTTCAAGGACTACAACTATTCATTGGGAAATCTGTTTTCTTTTGCTGGCCAATATTTCAGCTGTCTACTTTCCAAATGAAAATACTAGAAGGGGGAAGAGATGAAGATACTAACTTAAATATATCTTATTGGAGATGGCAAAAGCACCTCACTTCTCACTAAAGCACACAAAACTCAAGATATAAAACAACTTACATGCATAAGACATTTGCACAAAATATTTATCTTCTTATCTGCTAAGTGGTCAGAATTTCTTAAGGACAAATCCTAGAACCATCACATACAAATTCATTTTTCAACAGGCTGAGATGATGAAAGCTGGACAAATATTTAGGAATTCCTTGCTATTCTATGTCAAACTTCCTTCCTTTTCCACCCCCACCTCAATATGAACCCACTGGAAATTCCTTCTGCTGCCAAGAGCCTTAGAAACCTTTACATTATTAATTTTTCCATGGATTTGTTGTGTTTTGGAAGCCTCACAAGAAGCTGAGTGCAGAGTTTGAGGGCAATAAAACAGTCAGAACAAATGGCAAGCCTTTCAGTTTGGCACTGCAGAATGGAGCATACATCTGTGCATTCCCCTCCATGCGGCTGGAAGGCTGGAAACGTCTCAAATTTGGCCCTTGGTTTATGTTACTCAGGCAAATGGTCTTTCAGTTATTCTATGGGGAGAAGCCCTTTAGAAGAAAGGCAACATTTGAGGGGAAGGATGGAAGAAGGGACAGTTAGGGAGTTTGGGATCGACATGTACACACTGCTATATTTAAAATGAATAACCAACAAGGACCTGCTGTATAGCTCAGAGAACTCTGCTCAATGTTATGTGGCAGCCTGGATAGGAGGAGAGTTTGGGGGAGAATGGATACCTGTATATGTGTGGCTGAGTCCCTTCACTGCTCCCCTGAAACTAGCACAGCATTGTTAACCAACTGCATTCCAATACAAAGCAGCTTTTGAAAAGATTTCAAGAAAATAAAGGCAACATCATGGGCCAGTGATTCTCAATTTCTAAGTGCATAGATAACTTGCTAAATGTATTTTCTGATTCATTAGGTCTGTGTGTAGAGCCTAAGACTCTGCATTCCTGGCAAGCTCCCAGAAGATGCTCATGGTGCAGGCTCATGGACCACACTTTGAAATGAAAGGGGTTAGCAAAACTTAGGGGTGACTCACCCTAGGGCTGCCCTAGCAGCTCAATGGTAAAAATCCCACCTGCCAATGTAAGAGACATGGGTTCAGTCCCTGTGTTGGGAAGATTCCCTGGAGAAGGAAATGGCAACCCACTCCAGTATTCTTGCCTGAGAAATGTTATGGACAGAGGAGCCTGGCGGGCTACAGTCCATGGTGTCGCAAAAAGGAGCCGGGTACAACTTAGCGACTAAACAACTCACCCTATGCCAGGCTTAGTTTCCAACAATTTAATCAATGCTTACGTTTGACTTAAATTTGAAATTAGTCCAACTCACAATGTTTGTGAAAATAAAATCCATTCGATTTCCATTTGAGGCCAGTATTTACTGAGGAATAAAATAGGTTATCAATGAACCCAGGGAATGAGCTGGGTGTAAAACAAAGAATTCCTTGGTCTTTAACTTAAGCATTTTTCATTCTCACTTTGCAACTGTATATTTTGCTTCCTTGTTAAAAGTAGCGAATGCCAATTTTATCTTGCCTTTTTATTAACAAGCTTATCTTCACCAAGTACAAATCAGTCCCAGAAATGTCACTGCAGTTCATGTGCATCAGGCAGAAGGATTAGATAGGGGAGAGCTTGGCATGGGCTGTTTTCTTTTGCTCACCCGAAAGGAATCTCATGCTCAGTTCCAAGCCAGATGTCATTTGGGGTGATATTATATAGAAATTCCAGTAATTAAACTCACTAAACTATGACCAGCTGGTATTAACCCTCTTGTTAGGTCACAAATTGCTTCCTTCTCTTTTGTATGAAAATATATCTAAGAGCTCCTCTGTGTTCTGAATTAGTTACAAGTTCTCAGAAAAATGACCTCCAAAGGTATGAGTTTGGCCTGCCGTAGTGATCAGAGAGGGGTGTGTGCGTGTGTGTGTGTGTCTGCTGTCCATGGGTGAACGCACATACCAGGCTAAATGTGTTAAGGCAAAACTTGTAAAGCCTGAATTTCAGATGTTGGTGCAGAAATGTTAGCATCAGAACCTAAAGAGAGCATCTTTCTCGGGGGCTGGGAGGGTGGGGCACACATAAGAAAGCAGGTTACCAAAAGGCATGGTAAAGCCCAGAAAAGGTCAGAACAAATCCACAATCCATTAAGACCTGGCATCGGAGACGATTTGGCCTTGTATCCCAGACAACACTTAAAAAGTGAAGGTATTTATTAAGCACTGTGTCATATGCATACTAGTCATTCAAGTATAGTAGCGCCGAAAGCAGCGTAGACCGATGTGCTCATTCAGCTAATATGTCCGGATGGCTGCCTTCCACTAGGCATATAGCGATCACAATAAACTGTGGAAAATTCTGAAAGATGTCTTCTCCTGATCTCAGCAAGGGGAGCTCAAGGAAGGTGTGAGTTTAGAACAGCTGTGTCACATCTCTGCATAAGGTTTGGGGCACACGTTATTGTGGCCATACATGTCTGGATTCAGGAGTGAAGTAGGACTTGAACTCCATAAAATGTGCAGAGTAGAAGTAAAGAAGTAGCAAAACTGATAAGAAATATTTGCCCATTGGGATAGTTTTGTCTATTAAGAAAAGACAAAAATAAAAATGCTTATGACAAAACATATACGTAACAATTTAAATAACATAATGTGTGTGTGTGTGTTGTGTGCCCAGTCATGTTCAACTCTTTGCAACCACATGGACTGGAGCCCACCAGGCTCCTCTGTCTATGGGATTTTCCAGGCAAGAATTCTGGAGTGGGTTGCCATTTCTTTTTCCAGGGGACCTTCCCAACCCAAGGGTTGAACCCATGTCTCCTGCATCTCCTGAATTGGCAGGCAGATGCTTTACCAGTGTGCCACCTGGGAAGCCCATAAATAATGTAATATATATATTATATATATATAATAATATATACAACATAAATTATGTATAAATATAACTAAACACTGTGCTGTTGACTAGAAAACAAATGTGCTCTCAGAAAGGATAAGTAAGTAAAATGATGGCAGGAAATATATCTTTCTCACCCTTCTAGTCCCGACATCCAGCACAGGGGCTGGTACATAATAGGTTTATAAGATTGTCCAAATAATTAACATATAGATCTTCATTTATTCACTGAGTTAGGTCAGAGGTGAGATGCTCCATGCGTATTTCTGGACTCACTCCCCCAATTCCTCCCCTACCCCCAACTGGGGGCTTCCAGCTTCTCCATCTACTGTTTTAGCAGCCACTGTTTTCCATTCATCAGTGGCAGCTTCAAATACTCTACAACCACACCACACTGGAAGCTCCTGAAAGCCAAGAATGATTTCTGATGCTTCCTCAGTGATCCCTTTAAACCACGAGAGCCAAATGCTGATGGGATGGTTGCAGTGACCGAATAATCTGCTATCTTTTAGTTTAAGATCATTTGATTTACTATACAATGCAAACTGGGGCTTCCCCGGTAGCTCAGCAGTAAAGAATCTGCCTGCAATGCAGGAAACTCAGGAGCCACAAGTTAGCTCCCTGGGTCAGGAATATCCCATGGAGGAGGAATTGGCAACCCACCCCAGTATTCTTACCTAGAACATCTCTTGGACAGAGCAGGCTGGAGGGCTATAGACAATGGGGTCACAAAGAGTCAGACACAACTGAGCTAGTGAACACACACACAGGAAAACTGTGTTGAAAAATACAGAGAATGCAGACAGAAAATAATTCTGGACAAAGTACCTAAAGATTGGCAAGGGGGTCAACCATCATTCTCAAACATGATTGATAGAATAGCTTCATCTCTTTGGTGTGCAGTCTTACTACACCTGTTACAAAATTAATACGCTTTTTTTTTTAATATTTCTGGAATTTTTTCAACAGTTTTGCCCAGCATTGCTTTTGGTAGCAAAAGTCCTGAAAGTAAACTAAACTGTGCATTAGTGTAACAATGATTCAATAATTTCCAGTATGTTCATCTAGTAAAAGCTGAAGCAATCAAGAAAAGGAAGGAAACAAGCTCCAAGACACACTGTTAAACCGAAATCAGTGCAGAGCAGTAGACGTCCTTGGTGGTTCCAAAGGAATGTGTGCAGTAAATAACTAACTGTGCACATATAAGTGCACAGAATCTGTTTTAAAAGATGCACAATAAGCTGGAAAAGAATAATTGCCTCTTGTAAGGGAAACTTGGAGTGAAAAGAGAGCCTTAAATTACCCTGTGGACTTTTTTTTATTGTTTATATAGTTTTTTTTTTTTTTTTTTTTTCATGTATCCACATTGATCTTTAAGATCAGTTTTATAAAACTGTTGCTGCTGCTGCTAAGTCACTTCAGTCGTGTCTGACTCTGTGTGGCCCCATAGATGGCAGCCCACCAGGCTCCCCTGTTCCTGGGATTCTCCAGGCAAGAACACTGGAGTGGGTTGCCATTTCCTTCTCCAATGCATTGAAAGTTAAAAGTGAAAGTGAAATCACTCAGTTGTGTCGGACTCCTAGCGACCCCATGGACTGCAGCCCACCAGGCTCCTCCATCCCTGGGATTTTTCAGGCAAGAGTACTGGACTGGGGTGCCATTGCCTTCTCTGTCGATACCACGGTATCAGTGCTACAAACACTCTGGCAGCACTTCAATCACCATTTCCTAGCATTCTGCCTCACGATGGCAGTCTAGTTCTTCCATTTTTTCTTTCTCTAGCAAAAATTTAATTTGGTTTCCTCTGAGTGTTCTCCAGCTTCACCTGCAACTTCGGAGTCCACAGTGAATTGAATTATTAAGGAGCTCCTTTCCCAGAAAGAAGACTTTGGGTTTATTACATTTAACTCACCCCATCTTTTCCTCGTCTAACTTTCTTTCTCTTTTAAATTTTCACAACACAATCTGGTTTCCCCCACCACGGCATGTACAGTGGAGTTTTTCCCTTAACAGCTTGACGGGTGGTCAGCTTCTGGAATCTTGCCTTAGCTGAGGGATACTGTTAGATGCCCATTTTAGATGTATGTGCCTTGTTTTCTTATTATTCTAAGTGGTGTTTCTATTTTATTCCCTTCTAACCCCAATTTCTCTGGTTCCACATATTCTTCTTTACCCACAATGGTATTGTTTTCCTCAATAAAATATTTTCTTCCAACAACATACTGTGGGAAAATCCATAGAGTTGGGCTTCCCAAGAGGCACTATTGATAAAGAACCCCCTGCCGATGCAGGAGATGCAAGAGACCTGGGTTCAATCCCTGGGTTGGGAAGATTTCCTGGAGGAGGGTACACCAGCCCACTCCAGTATTCTTGCCTGGAGAATCCCATGGACAGAGGAGCCTGGGGGGCTACAGTCCACAGGGTCGCAAAGAGTCAGACACGACTGAAGAGACAACGCACGCATCCATAGGGCCACTGGGCTTCTCTAGGTTAAGTGGGGGTGGCGATGCTGACCCACATGCATGCCTTTTCTTCCTGCTGCCCTCTTACCCCTGACTCCCCACTCTCCTCACCCCGACCCTACATGCAATTTTGAAATGTCATCCAGGGTGCCTGAGGGTGCACAGTCAAGTTCAAAAACCTCTGTCTAGAGCAAGGAAGGGCAGCTGTAAGGGAAACGTAAGTCACTATTGTCCTGTTGTCAGAAAGAAGGCAGAGTTACTCTGGTGAGATAGGAGACATGTAGCTCCAGGACCCAGGTCTTCTGGCCTGAGCTTCAGAGAATGCCTCAAAGCATTTTGTGCACCAGCCTTCTAGCACAAACACAACACAAACCTTTAAAGGGCCGCTGAACAGATTTCTGCTTTCCAAAAATCTGTATTTTTTAAAAGAAAATAAAAGGCTTTTAATTTTTTATGACTCCAAGAAAATGTTATTAGAAAAATTAGACCTTTAAAGCCTATTTTTCTGATTTTAAAAACACATTTTAAAAAAATGATGTACTAGAAAACTCTGGTGGTTGTTTTCTTCCTAGAAAGCTGTTACTTTCAACCAGCTCTCCCTCTCTAATCCCAGGCAGGGTTCTCTCCCTTCAGCAGACAGCCAATTTCTGAGGCAAAAGATTCAGCAGAGAGCTCCAAAGCCTGAGGAGCTTCCCAGGTGGCACTAGTGGTAAAGAACCCACCTGCCAATGTGAGTGGATGTAAGAGAGGCAGGTTCGATCCCTGGGTCAGGAAGATCCCCTGGAGGAGGGCATGGCAGCCCACTCCAGGATTCTTGCCTGGAGAATCCCAAGGATAGAGGAGCCTGGCTGGCTATAGTCCATGGGGTCTAAAAGAGTAGGATACAACTGAAGAGACTTAGCACACATGTACGCCAGGGCTTTAGAGCCCAGGTGGGCTCCGATCCCAGCCTGGCCATGAATGTGGGCATGCTGCTTGGCCTCAGTGAGCCTTACAAAACAAAGTTAGTGTTTGTAAGTAGTGTGACGTCGTAGTTAACAGCAAGGAGTCCAAAGCCAGATGGTCACAAATCCCAGCTCTAACAACTTGATACATTATGTTAACCAGGCCATGTAGAGTAGGGCAAATACTGGTACTTCAGTTCAGTTCAGTTCAGTCGCTCAGTCGTGTCCGACTCTCTGCGACCCCATGAA
>SJYT01063787.1:148858-165090 GCA_006410635.1 Cephalophus harveyi
AGTTGACTCATTGGAAAAGACTCTGATGCTGGGAGGGATTGGGGGCAGGAGGAGAAGGGGACGACCGAGGATGAGATGGCTGGATGGCATCACGGACTCGATGGACGTGAGTCTGAGTGAACTCCGGGAGATGGTGATGAACAGGGAGGCCTGGCGTGCTGCGATTCATGGGGTCGCAAAGAGTCGGACACGACTGAGCAACTGAACTGAACTGAACTGAATCTTTCCTTTCATGATTCATAAATTTCATAGGGAGCATACTTTGACACAATACATACATATATCATCCCTCCACAAACTTTTATCCATCAATTTTAACATTAGCTGATCTTAAGCACATGTTAGTTGATCTTGTCTGCAATAATTACAGTGATGTTTGCCTAATCACAATTATCTAGTTTTCTCTTTCTCTCTGCTTTATCATGTGTAATTCTTTTGTAAGGAAAAATTCATTCTGTTCTTTAACTATAGATATGGACTTATGGATATTCATGCTTTATTCTGTGGGTTAGAATTCAGTGCACTCTTTATATTATTTCTCTATTTGTTCCACTTTGGTCTTTGCAAAGTCCTTTGAGTTGTTTTCTATTCAGAAAGTAATTTTAATGGAAATTGACATGAATATTATTCTTTTTAAATTATAGTTTGCACTTCTTTTACAGTATAATAATCTCCTGCTGCTGCTGCTAAGTCACTTCAGTCGTGTCCGACTCTGTGTGACCCCATAGATGGCAACCCACCAGGTTCCCCCATCCCTGGGATTCTCCAGGCAAGAACACTGGAGTGGGTTGCCATTTCCTTCTCCAATGCATGAAAGTGAAAAGTGAAAGTGAAGTCACTCAGTCGTGTCCGACTCNACTTCAGTCGTGTCCGACTCTGTGTGACCCCATAGATGGCAACCCACCAGGTTCCCCCATCCCTGGGATTCTCCAGGCAAGAACACTGGAGTGGGTTGCCATTTCCTTCTCCAATGCATGAAAGTGAAAGTGAAAGGGAAGTTGCTCAGTCGTGTCTGACTCTTCGCGACCCCATGGATTGCAGCCTACCAGGCTCCTCTGTCCATGGGATTTTCCAGGCAAGAGTACTGGAGTGGGGTGCCAGGGGACTGTTAAAATATAATCCTCGTCCCCAGTCCTAAAGTCTGATTCTGAGGATGAGGTTTAAACCCTGTAATCTGCACTTTAATAAAATGTATAATGGATTGTTAAACTAATGGGTCACAGAAAACATCTGAGGAACACTGTTTCAGAGACAATGTTTCAATACATATTTTCCAGACTTTTGTAAGCATATACCTGTATTTCTATCTATATACCTAATATACACACACAATTTGTACTGGATACTCTGTTTTACAATCTGCTTTGTTTTCACTCAATAATTTCATGAAAGCTTTTGCATGATGAAGAATATGCTTCTTCATTACACTTTCCAATAGCTACTATATTTTACATATCATAGTTGATTAGATTTTTTATCATTATAAATAATGCTATTGACATATAGCTCATATATAACCAATTATTTCTTTAGAGTGAATCTGTAGAATGATGTTGCCTCAAAAGTTATTTACATGGTTAAGGCTTCGGAAATCTATTGTCAATCTGCCTCCTATTGACAGTAGATGATAGTGCTCCTCCCCACCCACCGCCCACATTTTTATCAGTTTTTAATCATGTTCATTTTGTAAAACTGGTAGCCAGAGAAAAGCATCTAGTATTTATTTGAAAGTATTTTATTTTAAATGATGTTAACTTTTTAAATGCTTTTATCAGTCATTTATATTTCTTCTTGTCAAATGTTAAATTGAAACTTTCCCTCTTGATCAAAGAAGCTAAGTGGGAAAGCCATGTTTTTAGGAAGACTGACTTTGTGACAAAATGAAGCACTGATTGTGCTGCTAAGAGTTGAATAGAGGGTTGTATATCTGCTCAGCTACAAAAAAACATCACATACAAAAGTTGCTCCTATGTGTACCCCGACATAGCATTTTTGTACTGCTTTATTTGTCTCCTTATTTGGCTGCCTCTTAAGTTAAGAATGGACCATCTCTTAAAGGCAGAACTTTATCTTGCTTGATTTGTAAATCAATATCCTTCTAGTAGACTCTTGGCATTGGGTTGCATTCCAAGTACATGTTAGCCTGAAGAATATAAGAATATCCCCACTGATAGTGAAACATCTCAGATCATCCTTGACTAAGAGAAGAATATCATCCACTTTACTGATTCAATGTTAGAAGTAATAGTGTTTTGTTATTTTTTCTTCTAAAATCTGTCATTTGTCTTGTTGCTTAGATTGTCTGCTGGCTTCAGTTTTTCTGTTTTATCATTTATGTCTTGCTTATTCCAAAAAAAAAAGATGTTTTGTAGGTTAAAAATAATTAAAAAAACTTTTAAAATTAAAGGACAGTTTCCAGGAACTTAAGGCAATATAATTTAGTTTTAAGATTTGTGGGAGCCAAGAAAAAAGGTAAACATGTTAAGTTGTATAATTTTTATTGCCTTTAAGAGGAAACTCAGTGGAGAAAAACTAGTGGAAAAAACAGTTAATCACCAGGATCATTATGTAAGAGATATGTCAGATACCTTAAAAAAAAGTCTTCTACTACCACTTTGTAAGAAAAAGAAAATGACACATACATAAACAATATTATACACATAGTTCTGCATATAGACTGAAATACGTTTTATCTTTCTTTGACTACAGAGTTGTATAGACTAATTCAGTAAGCACATTTTAACAGAATATAGTCCAGGTATATTGCTGTTTGAATATCCAAATGTATATAGAAACAGCGCTCAGAAAAACCCAAAACCACAGTAGATAAGAACTGGGATACAGGTTATCTTGTAGGGGTACTAACCTAGCATGGGGCTTCCCTGATGGCTCAGTGGATAAAGAATCTGCCTGCAATGCAGGAGCACAGGAGACATGGGTTCAATCCCTGGGTCAGGAAGATTCCCTGGAGGAGGAAAATGGCAACCCATTCCAATACTCTTGCCTGAAGAAGCCCATGGACAGAGGCACCTGGAAGGCTATGGTCCATAATGTCACAAAGAGGCAGACATGACTGAGTGACTAAGCACATCAGCACAACATCCTAGCAGGCACAGCTGTATGAATAAGTTTGAAGAAGCCTGTGCATTTCCTCAAATTCTTTTTAATACTTAGATATTCTCTGGGGAGAAGGCCTCTATCTGCCTCATATTTTCAAAGATTGGTCATTGATACAGCTTGCTTTAGAACTACTTAGTCCAAGTAAAGGAAAGCTCCCAAATAATTTTCATTTGATTTAAATACAATGCTTTCTGGATTATTTAAAAACTCTCCTTCCATAAGCTAAGAATTAGGAGGACGTAACATGGTATTTTTCTGGGAAGAGTCCAGGGTGACAGGGAAGTAAGAACAGGATTGATGCTCTGGACTTGCATAACTAAGCATGCAGATGATGTTGGGGAGCTGATGAATGCCCAGCTTTGGCTTTTCAGGTGGGTCCCTGCTTATTGAGTCACTCCAGGTCATAAATTGCTATCGCTTCCCTCCTTTTCTAATTTCAAAATCTCTCATTAAAAATTTATAGTGGGCAGTCATCCAGCTATTTATGACCATGTCTAGACAACTGAAAAACAGCAGGGTCGATCCGGGGCTTTCACTTGTCTTGGTGACCAGTTCAGATCAGGGTAGAGTTGATCAGATCAATTAAGTGCAAATCAGATGTTAATGCCACCAGACCAATTGACTGAGGGAGAAAAACTGATCATCCACTCTGGGAGTAACAGGAGCCACTATTGCTATCCACTCTTTTGTTTGCAAGCATTTGTCAACAGTCTCACGCTGTTTGTCTGGGCTGGTATCACAGAATCCCACAGATTGAGTGGCTTAAACAAAGGAAATGTATTGTCTCACAATTCTGGAAGCTGCAGGTTCCAGATTAAGGTGTGTCAGGGTTAGTTTCTAGTGGGAACTCTCTCCTTGGTTTCTGTACAGCTGACTTCTCCCTGTGTCTCACATGACTTTTCTCTCTGCACAAGTAGAAAGAAAGACATCTCTCTGTATCTTCTTTGTCTTATCAGATAAGGCCCCAGTCTTATCAGATTAGGGTCCCACTCTTGTGGCTTTATTTAACCTTAATTACCTCTCTAAGGGTCCTATCTCTGAAAACAGTCATACTGGGGGCTAGGGCTTCACGTAAGAGTTCTGGGTGGACACAAATCAGTCCCTGTCTGTCATTGATGAAGTAGGGCAAGGCATGTTGAAAGCTGGCTG
The DNA here is from genome assembly GCA_006410635.1 of Cephalophus harveyi. Classification (NCBI taxonomy): domain Eukaryota; kingdom Metazoa; phylum Chordata; class Mammalia; order Artiodactyla; family Bovidae; genus Cephalophus; species Cephalophus harveyi. Next base: position 153,128 of record SJYT01063787.1, read on the forward strand.
TGCAAATAGGTGACACCTCATTGTTTTTAGACAAGGTGCCTTCATTACCTCGGTGACAGTGAGATCTGTTAGTCACCTTTCTTTGGGAGGGATTATTAGTTGGCATTCATAGCTTGCTCAGAAACAGTTTATGCTCTTTTGGTATCATTACTGACAAAACACCTGGAAACAGGTAGAAAACACTTCGGACATGGGAGGGGAAAGATGAGCAATGAAGAATTTTGTGACCACTGCAGAATTCCTGCTTATATAAGCAGAAGCCTACATTATAAGGTCTTATACTCTGTGTCACCTGATGTGAAGAACTGACTCATTAGGAAAGACCCTGATACTGGGACAGATCGAAGGCAGGAGGAAAAGGGGAAAACAGAGGATAAGATGGTTGGATGGCAATGGACATGAGCTTGAGCAAGTTCCAGGCAGGAATTGGTGGTGGACAGGGAAAACTGGCGTGCTGCAGTCCATGGGGTTGCAGACACAACTGAGTGACTGAACTGACTGAACAGAATCTGTGTCAGGGATCTAGGCTGCAGCAATAAGGGAATCTATAGTTCAGTGTCCAGATTCTTCCTATTGCAGAGCATGCATTTGTTTGCTTGTGGGATAATGGGCTGTGTGCCATTCTTAATGACATGGCAAACTGGAGGATCGTGGAAGCACAGGGCTTTTTCAGCTTGTGTGTGACAAGAATACGGGATTCTTGCATTTTAGAAATGTCAGACTTATAGGATTGAAGAATACTAACAGTCCTCTGTGAGTTTTTAGGGAGCTTTGCAGCTAAGGAGACTCTTACGTATGGTTAGTGCCTAGCTGAGATTGACACCAGGTGTAGACACCTGGACTTAGCAAAGCTTGCCAGATTCTCTCTCCTACAGATGTGGAACTGGAACCAAAAGGAATTGGTTAATTGTTGCTGATTTCTGGACCTAAGGGTATATAAACACAGGAGCTACGAGGAAATTATATCCAAATGGACCCAGTGAAAGCTGTTTGGCAGAGATAGAAGATTAAATTAGATATGCAGAAAGTAACAGAGATAGATTATGGAGAAACAGAGAGAGAGGGAGAGACCTAGAGAGATGAGAGACAGAGACGCAGAGACTGAGAAGTAATGGGTCTGTTCCTTACGGATTCAAAAGCTAAATCTGATTCGCATGGCCTTGTCTGTAGGTAGGTAGGTAGGAGAAGTTCAGAGAACAGCAGGAAGACTACTGTGAATTTTGGAAATCTCCAAATGATTTTTAATTATGTTACAGTTTAGACTCTTGTCTAATCTTTATTTTACTAAACAATATTGCCTTCTAGAACACATATATATGAAGCTATAGACTCTGTTGTTTAATCTTGAAGGTGTATTTCAGCATAAAAAATATTAACATTTCCAATGAAATCCTTTCAAAATATCTCAAGATATTTCTATATAAATCCCAGAAATATTTTTTTTAAATATCCTTATTTTTTTCTTTCTGGTCCACTGTTCTCATGTGCCACTGCTGTTCCCAGGCATCTTGCTCCAGTGACCTGCTTCTCGAAAAAACCCTTTTGCCCTTCACCTAACAGCCTCCTAACAGTCCCTTCACTACTTTTTTTTTTTTTTAGTTACAAATGCAAGAAATTTCTAGAAGAATAAGAAGGAAGAGAGAATGAGAGAGTTAAGATAAAATTCTCCTAATCTTATACAGAGGAAAGGCAAAGACTGCAAATACTTATCTTTTGTCATTTGTGTACCTGTAGACCACTCTGTTATTCTTGGATTTCCCTGATGGCTCAGACGGTAAAGGATCTGCCTGCAGTGCGGGAGACCTGGGTTCATTCCCTGGGTTGAGAAGGTTCCCTGGAGGAGGGCATGGCAACCCACTCCTGTATTCTTGCCTGGAGAATCCCCACGGACAGAGAAGCCTGGCGAGCTACAGTCCATGGGGCCGCAAAGTGTTGGTCATGATGAGAGATTAAGCACAGCACAGGGCAGCCTTGTAGTAACATATAAACCGATGAGAAAATCTTAGAATTTTGGATCTGAGAAAGACTTCTGAAATCTTTAAATCTAGACAACAATTTTACAGATGAGGACACTTGGTCCTGGATTTGAAAATCACCTTCATAAAGTTACACCTCTAAATAACAGCGACTGAATATATGAATGTGTCAGAAGAACAAAACACTGAACTCCACATGTAATTGTCTAGAGCTGAACCAAGAAAGAATCTGCAGATAATTTCTTTAGCTTCCTTACTTTATAGTGAGTACTCTGCTCACTTGATTTTAAGAAAATCAAGTGACTTACCCTGGGTCTGAAATCAAATTAGGATTGGAGCTAAAATGTTACCTTGTTCTCAAAGTGCTTTGATGAATGGTTTTATCCCCTTAGACAGTTGGCTTTCAAACATTTTTATTGTTTTTTAATTTTAAGAATGAATTCATTGTTTAAACAAATTAATATGAAAAATCCTAATTAATAATACTGATAATTCCTCGAATGAGGCATTGTTTGACAATTTCCCCCAACACACACACGCACACACACAGAGTCCTATCTGCTTACCATCATCACACAACTTGTAGTCCCTAGGGAGACTGAGAAACCTCCAGCCTTCTGTAAAGCAGAGTTTGGAAACCCTACTTGGAAACATTAGTAGCCCAGAAGGTCACGAACTGGCCTGCGGTGCAGGAGACCCAAGTTTGACCCCGGGGCTGGGAAGATTCCCTGAAGAAGGGAATGGCTACACACTCCAGTGTTCTTGCCTGGAGAATTCCATAGACAGAGGAGCCTGGCGGCCTATAGTCTGTGGGGTCACAAAGAGTCCGACATGACTGAATAACTAACACTTATACTTCATTTTCACTTGGAAACTCTCACACATGCCAAGACACTCTCTCTCTCCATTTATGAAATTTGGGAGAATTCAGGCTTTATAAAGAGAATAGAGCAAAGAGGAAATACATTTGCTCCAAAAGGTAACACTACAAATTTACAGACAAAGCAGCACAGAACAAAGAGGAGTAAAATAGATACGATGGAAGGGAAGATCGAAAATCACCCTGAGATCTGGTCTAGGGGACATTAAAAATCATTATTTATTTATTTTCTAAAGAGGCAGAAGTGTATGAACTCGATCTCTCTGTTAGACTGAAGATCCATCACTAATTGATAGATGTTGGGTCAAGAAAACAGATTGTCATTCCTCCCCAACTTTCTGGTCAGACACCAATCATTTCACTAATTCCCAAGTTGCTTCCTAACTCTCCAAATATCTTTGCATTGTAGGGATCTGCTGACTTTATTAAGAAACAAAGATATCTTCTTGTAAGCCTGTGTTTGTTCTTCTAAAGTCTTGCTCATAACCCTAAAAAGAAATTTCCTGTACTTTTCAAATATTGAAAACACAGATTGGGTTAATGCATGCTAGGAGAAGGATTAACTGAGAAAATTTAACAATCTATTACAAAATGAGAGGCAAATTTTAAGCAGTGGAGTCAAAATGAAGAATAAGGGGATGACATTTCTTTTATGACTCGTTAGTGGAAGAGTTCCAAAGCTGGCTTTCCCTTAGTCACAACCATCTGTCAAATATTATACTGAAGGTACTTTTGAATATGAAATGTCACTGGGATTGGAAATAGAGATTTTTTCTGAAATTAAGTTTTCATATTTATCCCTGTATATTAAAGACAATGAGCCTAAATCATAACTTACAAGTTAAAAAATGAAAAGAATTAGAAAATGTTTTAAAGTCCTAAATACATATTTTCTGTGAATAAAAATGTACTCCTTCTGATTAATATAAAAAACAAAAAATATATATTTTTTAAATTAAAAAATGGAAAAAATTAAAAAATGTTTTAAGGTCCTAAATACATATTTTCTATTAATAAGAATGTACTCTTTCTGATTAATTAATATAAAAAAAGAAAATATATACATCTATTTTTACAGTCACTAAAAAAGTTAACAAAGCACAAAAAGAAATCAAAGTAGTTTAAATTTAAACCTGAAAAGAAACAATTCTAATATCAGACTATAAAAAAGAGATGTAGGATGTATTTTCAATATATAGAAATTCTTGGCCAAATAGATTTCTGTATAAGAAAATTCAGACTAAAAGGATACATTCATATTATGATCATGAATGTTGTAATTAAAATTAATATACTGTATCAAAGTCACCCCCAAAAGGACTTTTGTTTCAATACCTGCTTTTATAATTTCAAATAGTTGCAAACTGAAATAATAAATATATTTATATCCAAATTCATTTGGTATGACTCTAAACTTGAAATGAAAATGAGAAGGATTTGCAAATAAACAATGTGATCATCTTCACTTTATTATGGATAGCTGTCATTTAGGTAAGTTGGGATGGCTAATTCTGAGCCGGGGCAGAAGAATTAAAGGTAAGAATAATATTGTTACCATATCTTATTAGTAGGATGAACAAACACCAGTTTGCAAATAATATCCGCATTTTTATTTTGCAAAAGATAGAAAGTGTCTGGACTGTAATTAGCCCTTCAGGCTCCTCTATGTCTGTGGAATTCTCCAGGCAAGAACACTGGCATGGATTGCCATTTCCTTCTGCAGGGGATTTTCCCAATCCAGGGATCAGACCCAGTCTCCTGCATTGTAGGCAGATTCTTTACACTCTGAGCCACTGGAGAAACCCCAAAAGTGTCTGGGAAATAGTGTGTACTGGTGTGAAATGAACTCTGGAAGTAGAATGAGAAAATCCAGTTTGAAGTCCCATATCTGCCATTTATGCAGTGTATGACCTAGGTCAGCTCAGTCATCTGGGGTTCAATTTTCTTATCTGTGAAATGAGAAGATTGTACCAAAGAATTTTTAAAAAACCCTTTAAAGTTAAAGTATTTGTGATAACTCTAAATGCTTATATGTTTTAAAATTGAGAACCTAAATAGAAATTATTAGTGAATATGGCTTCCCTAGTGGCTCAGATGGTAAAGAATTTGCCTGCAATGCTGGAGACCCAGGTTCAATTCCTAGGTTGGGAAAATCCCCTGGAGAAGGGAATGGCAACCCACTCCAGTATTCTCACCTGTGAAATCTCATGGACAGAGGACCCTGTTGAGCTGCAGTCCATGTGGTCTTAAAAGAGCTGGACATAACTTAGTGACAAAATAATAATGAATATACAAAAGGGAAAATATGACTTAATTCCCATATTTAAGAAAATTAAAGAGGAGATATAACAAAAACTTGGGGCATCAATAGAATATATACCAAGGACTATAACTTAGAAAAAAAAAAGACAACCACCCTCTGTATTAATACACTTACATTCTATATTAAATATATTCCTACTTGGGAAAAAATGGAAAAGATTTTAAGTTTTACCATTTGGGGAATTTTAAAGATGAGATTATTGAGGTGGTTTTTTTGATTTAAACATTCCATGTTATAACACAAATTGAGTTGCAAAACTGACATAGCATTGTATTTTTAGATATTTGATAAAACATTGAATATTATTGCTTTTAGTTTTCCTCTATATCTTAGAGCCAAGAAATATATTTTTAGTGGTCTCAGATATTTTCTTAGCCTTGAATGTTTGTAGGTACTGAAGCATGGGCTTATACTGCCTAAATAATAAAAGTAACCCTGCAGGATTTCTTCTATTAATATTCCTTAAATGAACAAATTCTAGTCCTGTGCATCTTTCAACGCTTAGTCTGAGTCTTGCCACTTTTCCTCTTTATCGTCTTCTTTTTGGAGGTGAGGGTAAAATTTCTCAGAACTGATTGACTGCACAGTTATTGTCACACCATTTGAGTGACACAGAACACTTGATATCATACCAAAGCTTTATCTGCCCTCCAAACACCATTCCTGCCCAAGTAGATGCTCACAGAATCTGACTGAGTCAGCCACAGTGAGGAAGAAGAACAGCTCCCCTCTTTTCTCTCTCCCATCTTCCCTCTCTGGGTTCGGATGAGATCACTGCAGCCCTTCTGGTCTCCTTTTCTTCCTCCCCCGTGTGCTCCAACTATGACTTATTCTTTGATCCCTTCTTTAGAGGACAGGATCCAGCTAATGCTGAGTTTAGGAAAACATGAAATAATATCTGTTCTGGGAAGAATTAGGAAAGGATGCCCGAGGAGCTCCTTCAATCCTACACAGTCTGTCAGGGAAACATAGCAGACTCCATCTGCAAGGAAGACCCAAGCATTGTGGAGAATGGAGAGGGTGGGGAAGCGGGAAGAAGTGGAAAATGAACTGAAAGTACCAACCGAGAGGATATGGTGAGGATTCTGAATGTAGTCTACAGGGGACAAACTTCTTGGAGTCAGATCTCCCTCAGCCATTCACTGTATTTGATGAAGGCTACAAAGCCTTTGACTGTGTGGATCACAATAAACTGTGGAAAATTCTGAAAGAGATGGGAATACCAGACCACCTGACCTGCCTCTTGAGAAACCTGTATGCAGGTCAGGAAGCAACAGTTAGAACTGGACATGGAACAACAGACTGGTTCCAAATAGGAAAAGGAGTCCGTCAAGGCTGTATATTGTCACCCTGCTTATTTAACTTCTATGCAGAGTACATCATGAGAAACGCTGGACTGGAAGAAACACAAGCTGGAATCAAGATTGCCGGGAGAAATATCAATAACCTCAGATATGCAAGAAAACAACTGCATGTGAGTCAGAATGTTTCTTCACCAGCACCACAATTCTTCTAAAAAGCACAGAAGCGCCTTGTTCCGATGACAAAGCAGATTTTAGCCACAAACGGACGACTGCCATCAAAATCCTACATCAACAGCCTAATACAAAAGTCAAACCAGCCAGAGATTACAGTATAAATTTCCCTAAGAGACAACAGACCTAGGAAAGGACAACAAAAAACAGAACACTAGAAAGGTGGATAAGCCAGGAACCAACCGGGAAAGCTCTGCTTTGAATGAAAACAATTAGTAAGTCACACTAAAAATTGACTTAATGCAACATAACTTCAAGTTGCAAGCAAGGTAAAGAAATAAGGATCAATTTCTAATCAAATTAGATCAGAAAAGAGTACTTCTTCATCCTTAGGCTCAATGTCACTTCCTCTTAATAAAACTTACCTCCTTTCACTGCAACTATGTAATCTAGTAGAAAACCTTCCCATCAGCTTCAGAGTGGACCTACCCACTGAAAAAGGGGTGTTCTCAGCCATCAGGGTTCAAGGAGATATTCCTTCATGATTATGCTTGCTACCTTTTATGGCTTGAACGTAAATGACTATGTGAAATGTTTGATAGGTATGAACTCAAAGTTAGACTCTAAATATTAATAGCATGCATAAGAGCTCCTCTCTTAAATAAGGACAAAGCATTAACACCTACCTCTGTTTGGCTGTATCTGCATTAACCTCCAGGAGACGCCAAGCAATCTGTTCAGCTGCTTACTATTTAGCCTAGAGCCATCTTCAAGGGTTTCTGTTACAAATTTCCTTATCCTTTCTATCCAACTGGAATCCTTCTGCAAAGTTGAGGCATTTGCCAGGGAGACCATGATATCAGACAGTGTTAAATTCAGTAAAAGATGATCTACATTATTCGAGAGAATCGTGCAATGCTTGATGCTAAAAACAAAGACATGCATAACTGTTACGTGTTGCATCTACCATGCCTGCTTCACTAAAACACTTAACTATTCCTCCCAGATTCCCTGGTAGCAAAGGGTAAAGAGTCTGCCTGTAATGCGGGAGACCCGGGTTTGATCCCTGGGTTAGGAAGATCCCCTGGAGAAGGAAATGGCAACCCACTCCAGTGTTCTTATCTGGAAAATCCCATGGATGGAGGAGCCTGGCAGGTTACATACAGTCGATGGAGTCACAAAGAGTCGGACATCACTAAGTGACTTCACTTTCACTTCATTCCTCCCAGAGTGAATTGCCAAGAAGGTAGGTACATAAAAGCGACTGTAAGTAAACTATTCATTCCAGAATCAGGGTTGTTAAGGCATAAATTAAGAATGCATACTGCTCAGCTCATTACCCAAGTTGCTATTCACACACAAAATACAGGCCCTTGAAACACTGCTTGGTAATCCTATATGTAATGTGGGGATAAGAACACTTGAAAACTTCAACACACTTGAAGATTTTAAGCAGATATTTATATTAGGATGAAACTCACAATAGACCTTGATTCTGCTTCTAACTAATTTTGACTTAACAGAATCACTGATTTCTCCTGACCACAATTTCCTTATGTGTGAAACAGGTCTAGATAAGCCCGATTCTGAAACAACTTAATTTTATGACTCACATATTGAAATCACTTTTTCCTAGCCATATAGAACACATTTCTTTCAAAGCTTGAAAGAAATTTCAAAAAAAGGTTCTAATAGATTATCTTAACAAAAACCAAGTTTGCAACTTAGGATATGAACCAAAGATACATAAACACTATAGCAACACTGTAGATTTCAGGCTACACTACATTCAACAGCAGACCCTATTTATTTTCATGTTCAGAAACACGAAAGTTGATTAAACTAAAAAAATATCTGAAACTTTGGAAGAAAGGTTATGTCCAACCTAGATAGCATTTTCAAAAGCAGAGACATTACTTTGCCGACTAGAGTCCGTCTAGTCAAGGCTATGGTTTTTCCAGTGGTCATGTATGGATGTGAGAGTTGGACTCTGAAGAAAGCTGAGCACCGAAGAATTGATGCTTTTGAACTGTGGTGTTGGAGAAGACTCTTGAGAGTCCCTTAGACTGCAAGGAGATCCAACCAGTCCATTCTGAAGGCGATCAACCCTGGGATTTCTTTGGAAGGAATGATGCTAAAACTGAAACTCCAGTACTTTGGCCACCTCATGTGAAGAGTTGACTCATTGGAAAAGACTCTGATGCTGGGAGGGATTGGGGGCAGGAGGAGAAGGGGATGACCGAGGATGAGATGGCTGGATGGCATCACGGACTCGATGGACATGAGTCTGAGTGAACTCCAAGAAATGGTAATGAACATGGNCTGAAACTCCAGTACTTTGGCCACCTCATGTGAAGAGTTGACTCATTGGAAAAGACTCTGATGCTGGGAGGGATTAGGGGCAGGAGGAGAAGGGGATGACTGAGGATGAGATGGCTGGATGGCATCACGGACTCGATGGACGTGAGTCTGAGTGAACTCCGGGAGATGGTGATGAACAGGGAAGCCTGGCGTGCTGCGATTCATGGGGTCGCAAAGAGTCAGACACGACTGAGCGACTGAACTGAACTGAACTGACAATGTGGCTTGCTCTTGTCTGAGTTGCTTGGTGTCACCTTGGTTTCTACAAAGTCACTGTCTCTTCCATTATAGCCCTTGTCTTACAGACAAGATTGCCGGATGAAATGTGAGATGACCATTAAGTTTGAATTTCAAATAAGCAATGAAAAAAATTAGTATGTCTCCAATTTTCTATATATACTCACCCCCCGCCCCCACCAGGATCTGGCATTATTTTCAGGGATCAGTCAGCCTTGTCTGACCCATATTTCCATTTTCTATTCATTCTCCTGATGGACTTTGCATTGCTCTTCTTATTAACTCTATCTATTGGCTTCTGGACCCATGTATTTTTTTTTAATAGATGAGCTAGCACCATAGAGTGCTTCTAAACAGAACACTCCAGAAATAAGAATCTCATTTCAATTCAGTTTCTCAGTCATGTCTGACTCTTTGCAACCCCACAGACTGCAGCACATTAGGTTTCCCTGTCCATCACCAATTCCTGGAGCTTGCTCAAACTCAAGTCCATTGAGTTTGTAATACCATCCAATCATCTCATCCTCTGTCATCCCTTTGGATGTCATCCTCCTGCCCTCAATCTTTCCCAGCATCAGAGTCTTTTCCAAGGAGTCACCTCTTCACATCAGGTGACCAAAATATTGGAGCTTCAGCCTCAGCATCAGTCCTTCCAATGAATATTCAGGACTGATTTCCTTTTAGGATGGACTGGTTGGATCTCCTTGCAGTTCAAGGGACTCTCAAGTGTCTTCTCCAATACCACAGTTCAAAAGCATCAATCCTTCAGCACTCAGCTTTCATTATAGTCTTACTCTCACATCCCTCCACGACTACTGGAAAACCATACATTTGACTAGATGGGCCTTTGTTGGCAAAGTAACATCTCTACTTTTTACTATTCTGTCTAGGTTGGTCATAGCTTTTCTTCCAAGGATCCAGCATCTTTTAATTTCATGGCTGCAGTCACCATCTGCAGTGATTTTGGAGCCCCCCAAAATAAAGTCTGACACTGTTTTCATTGTGTCCCCATCTATTTGCCATGAAGTGGTGGAGTTGGATGCCATGATCTTAGTTTTTTGAATGTTGAGTTTTAAGCCAACTTTTTCACTTTCCTCATTCACTTTTATCAAGAGATTCTTGATTCTCCTTCAGTGGGGAATCTCAGACTGGCACAAAACTTAGTTCAGTAAACCCTCACACCCCTGTCTGAGACCAAATGGTCATGGACCTTCCAAAGATAAAGACAAGAGCCAGGCCACTGACAGAAGTCCTGGCTCCACAGAATGCAGTTAGCTGTGATGATATAAAGCCAGAGTTTCCTTTAAGGCTGGTGTATGCAAAGGTCTGACTTTCCTCCAAAGAAGACATGCTGCTGTCCTCAGATTGACTGAAAGGGCTCAATACCTTATATTCCAATAAATAGTGGTAGCTGGTCTCTATACTTTTTGGTGCCATTTTAGGAGCTGGAGGTGCATCTTCCGAGTCAGCAAATATTAGGTCCTCAGCAGTGGTAGCAGTTCCCAGCACTGTAAGGGATGCTTTACAATTGCCATGTGAAACTCCTGCTCTTGCCATCAATGTCTACAGCACTATGGCCCAGAGCCAGGCAAAAGTGCTGATATCATGATTTGTTTTGCTTCTATTTTGTGTGTGTACTTTTCAGGCTTTTCTGAATAGAATATCCCTAACATAGGGGCTTCCCTGGTAGCTCAGATGGTAAAGAATCTGCTTGCAATGCAGGAGATCTGGATTCAATCCCCTGGTCAGGAAGATCCCCTGGAGAAAGGAAAGGCAACCCACTCTAATATTCTTGTGTGGAGAATACCAGGAATAGAGGAGCCTGAAGGGCTACAGTTCATGGAGTTGCATAGAGTCAGACACCAACTGGGCAACTAACACACTTTAACATACATGAAGAACATTGCATATCCCACTCTCTGAAATACTTTTGTAAAATGACATTAGGTACATGTCTACCTTTTAGCAGCACACTTGAAAGAAAAAGAAATCACAAACAGGGCATTTCAATCTGAAAGGTGAGCAGAAAGGAAAGAGCATGGTGCCTGGTTTCCAACTAGGAAACAGTGTCATCCCATTTCTCAGCAGGAGCCTCAGGCGTTTTGGCAGCCATATTGGGTGTCAGTTTCTCCCACACTATCAACCTTGTGGGCAGTCACTGTACCTCCTTCTGCAAGTACAATGAGAACGTGCCCAGGGTGCAGTCTTACATTCCCTTTCCTTGGAGGGAGGTGGTTCCAAACACGCAAAAGTCCCATATGTTGTCTTTCTGTCCTCTTGGGCTCACCCATTCTTCTTGCTCAGGTATTTCTTTAAGGATCACCTCACTTCATAGCAGTTGTTTTTTTTTTCTTTATTTCCTCATAGGAGGCACAAGAAATGTGTAAGGAGGTGGAGGGAACAGCTCAGATGCGAAGTTTCCCATAATGCTTTCTTTGATCTCCAACCACAGAAGTAATTACCTTCTCCCTATTTTATATACTTTCAGTCATTTACCATATACCTCCCCACCCCCCGTAGGCTGTATACAGTAGACTGTATGACTCTGGAAAGCAGGATTCATTTCTTACTGACCTGGGACCTTGGTATCCCCTCAGGAGTGACTGGAAGATTATTTTTTATGTAGAACTGATGCAGAGTTCCAAAGAATAGCAAGGAGGGATAAGAAAGCTTTCCTCAGCGACCAGTGCAAAGAAATAGAAGAAAAAAAA
>SJYT01063787.1:169514-183379 GCA_006410635.1 Cephalophus harveyi
ATCAGCCTTCTTCACAGTCCAACTCTCACATCCATACATGACCACAGGAAAAACCATAGCCTTGACTAAACGGACCTTAGTCGGCAAAGTAATGTCTCTGCTTTTGAAAATGCTGTCTAGGTTGGACATAACTTTTCTTCCAAGGAGTAAGCGTCTTCTAATTTCATGGCTGCAGTCACCATCAGCAGTGATTTTGTAGCCTAAAAAAATAAAGTCTGGCACTGTTTCCACTGTTTCCCCATCTATTTGCCATGAAGTGATGGGACCAGATGCCATGATCTTCGTTTTCTGAATGTTTGTGCTTTATTTTTTTAACCTAATTTGCAGTACTTTTTTGTTTCAAAAACTAGGAACTGTAGGAATGGTCTTCCCAGTAATATGGAACATTAACTCAGAAAAATAACTGTCTCATAGGCTGAGGTGGATATAACTCACAACAAGAGTATGAAGTTATTTGAAGAACCAGACCTTTTTTAAAGAGAAATATTTTTAAAAAACCCAATGGCTTATGATAAATGTAAATATTTAAATATTTTGTTATAAAGCATCTCAGTTGAATTCAGGGTGGGTTACTAATCACGAGACATGGGTGAATTTAAGTGACTTTTTGCCCTTGTACTTAGTAAAATACACCTCTCTGACACACAAATTTCATACAACTCTGTACTTTAAAAGCAGCTTCCTAACCAATCATCCATGGGTTCACTTCTACCACTTCATTCCAAACTCTGCTCAAATCCTACTTTCTCTATGAAAGCCTCTCTTTATTAACCAGGTAGGAGAGAGGCTAGACACTGTCCGGAACCACTCCTGTGGAACTTTATTAAACACCCTTACTCCTGCACTCCATTGTGTTAATGAACACGTTTCCTCTTCACTTCTCCCTTAGCACCCCAGAACAGAACACCCCGGAGCCAGAGCTTCAGGGCTCAGGACGGCTCCTTCTACGCAGCTCTTCAAACTTCTTCAAGACTGGGCTTACTGTTGCAGTGGACCTTTGGGGTTGAAAAGAGCAGAAACTGGATCTACCTAACAAGCCAAAAGGGAAATTCTTGGAAGCAAAGTGGGCTGCCTAACAGGATCATGAGGCTGCTCAAAGGGCATGCTTAGAAGTGCAAGAACAAGGCAGCAGGAACCACTTAAAAGCCTGCCTGATGGTGGTCCAACTCCCACTGTGTTCAGACTTTGCCTCAGTCTGCTCCTAATTTCATTTCCAAGAAGAAAGCTTTATATTAGTTCATTCTGAGCCACCAGTCCTCCTACCTCCTTACCAAAAGGAGCACTGGGCACTTGAACCATTCTATCTCATGTCAGAGAAGAATTTACCCATTTAGAAATAAAGGTGCTATTATTTCTAATTGATAGATGATAGATGAAGAAGCAAAAGAATCAGCGAATAATCACCATACATTTATTGAAGATAGTGGCATAGGAACCTCTGGAAATTTCTTAGGATGCCTGTTGTAATAAAAGGCAAAGTAATAAAGGAGAAAGAGCATGGACATTGGAATCAGAACCACTTGGTTTTGCTACTTACCAGACGGGTTGCTGTTCTTTTCTGAGCTTCCATTTCCTCATCTGCAAAACAGATTTACCTCTTGAGGTTAGCATGTAGATTGTGTTAGATAATATGTGAAAGTACCTTCTGCAGTAAGTGACATTGAGTAGGCCCTTTTTTTAAAATTGAAAGATAATTGCTTTACAATGTTGTGTTGGTTTGTTTCCCCCATACAAAAAATATAAATATGCCACATATATATATGTATAGCCATATGTGTATGGCTATATGTATATACATATGTGTATATACATATATATGTATGTGTGTGTGTGTATATATCTATATCTATATCTATATCTATATATATATCTCCCTCTTGAGCTTCCCTCCCACATCCCCTCCACTCTAAGTTGTCACAGAGTGCCAGTCTGGGCTCCTTGTGTTAAATAGTAGCTTCCATCAGTAGCTGGTAGGCATTAATAAACATGTTTGCTTTGAAGAATATAGGTATTCTTAATACAATAGCTTCACTTGTTTTAGTCTATAGGGAGCCTTGTTGTCCAGCAATTTAAAAAAATATCTCTGAAGCTTTGTGCTTGCTCTTACGAGAGTATTTTCTCTTTAGAAAACTTCAACTACTTTGTGGTATTAACAGACACAAGCTCTCTCTAAAGTCACTGGTGCTTTCAGGAAGGAATACTTTCCTAACTCTTCCATTTAAGTATTGTCTCTTACATTATGATCATTTGAAAAATCTTTGTTGTATATTTTCTTTACATGTTTACTTAATGTTTAAGTCAACCCCCCGCCACCACTACCACGCCCCTCACCTTCCCCACTATACATCCGCTCTTCTACCTGCCCCCCCCCACCTCTGTCAGCAAAGAGCGTCATTCTCTATCCAACTGCTCACTAACACTTTGTAATTTTCCTAGTTATGTGACATCCTGCCCCAGAGTCTTAATCACCAGGTCTCATGGATTCTGTCTCTAAATATTTCCTGATCCTTCAACTTCTTCCCAAATATACCACCAGCAAGTGAGCCATCACTGTTTCTGAATCCTCTCCGCCTTGTTAGTTTCATCTAGCTCTTTTTCCTGATGCTCACATGTTGCTGATAGACTGGAATCTTCTTGCCTGCAAAGCTGACCTTCCCATCTTCCCATATCACAGACTACATGTTTACAAGTTGCCTCTGCCTCCAGCTACCTCCTGCTCACACTTGTCTCCCAGCTTAGATGTTAGTTTCTCAGGAAAGTTCTCCCTAATCCCACTGGCTAAATTAGTTTTACTACTAAGTGTACTTGTGGAACTCTGTGCTTCATTATTCTTCTCATCTGGATTCTTAATATAGGAAAATGGATATTTTTTGGTTTATTATTTATTACACCCACCAGACAGCAGATTCCATATGAGCAAGGACTAGCTCTGTCCTACTAATCATTTGTTGGTACTCAAAAATATTTAATACACAATGTATGCAGTTATTTTTATTACCTTTATTAACATCTAATATTTATTAAGGATTGCTATATATCAATTACCATGTCAAGAACTTTACAGGCATTTATTCCACCCAACTATCCCATAATTAAAGGATTATTTTTAGTATCATCATTTCAAAGATGAAGGAAAAGAGCCTTAGGAAAGTTCAAAGTCATGGAAGTTCACATGACTGTTTTTCATAACTGGCCTTTGAACCTGGGTCTTTTCAAAATTAGCCTAAGCTCTTAATATACTAAGAGTGAGTCTTAATATATTCAGCTCAAGACAGTACACAGTCCATTTGAAGGCTTTTATTAGGAGTAGCCACTATTATCATGACCCCCTGCATTTTAGATTTAGAACCACTCTGTGTAATATTCCTATTTATAGGTTCTAAATCTAAAATGCAGGGGGCCATGATAATAATGGCTACTCCTAATAAAAGCCTTCAAAGGCCTGTGTACTGTCTTGAGGGTTTCACATATATTGTTTCATTTAATTCTTATGCAACAAATCTTCTACATCTCATTATTCCCTTTGAAGTGTGAGGGAGAAGAGGCTTGTCAAGGTTAGCCAAATATTCAGAGGTTCCCCTGCTAATTGAAAAACATGCAATGAAGTTAGGACCCATATCCTCTGACTTCCGCCCTCAAGGTCAAACTCCCAACTGGTCTATAATGTGCCCCTCCTCCACCCTCAAGCCACTGCCCCCATTGCTGCCATGGCACTGGTGGTGCTTGCTTGCCCTGGCTTCTTCTAAGACTCCAGATCAGACTGAGGGGCTCTTTGGGACTTTTCAGAGCACTAAGTGAAAGTCTGTGCATGTGTGTGTGTGTGTGTGTGTTTAGTTGTGTCTGATTCTTTGAGACCCTCTTGGTCTGTAGCCCGCCAGGCTCCTCTGTCTATGAAATATTCCAGGTAAGAATACTGGAATGGTTGTCATTTACCTCTCCAGGAGATCTTCCAGATGTAGAGATCAAATGTACATTTCATGCATTGGCAGGTGAGTTCTTCACCACTGTGCCACTTGGAAAGCCCCTATGTAAATAGATTAAGTAAATTCTATCATGTAAACATACAGGGGCCAGATCTTCTCCACTACTACAACACTTAGCAAGATTCCCTCCAGGGGTTTGTTTAAGCCACATGTCTACTCACTGTATAGGAACAAGTATAATTCTCTGAAAATGCTTGAGAGTTTTAGTCATTCCTTCAGAGAAGCTCTTCTTATTCAAAGCCTTTTATTCTTAAGACTTGGTGACATTTTCCACTTAATCACTGGAAAACTCGTTATTCCTAAATTTTGGAAGCACAGTAGTCCAAACAAATCATTGTCTATTAAGAGTCTGAAATGTCATTGTGGACTGCCTATCATTTTCTCTGTTATAATTGCATATCTCATTTTTAATGTTAAAATAAAACATATATATATGTGTGTATGTATATACACATATACACATATATATATGTTTTGTTGCTATTATATATATATACACACATATATTGCTATTCTTTCAGAATTAGTATCATGCATTTATATGTGATATATATGTATGTATATACATATACATGTATATTATTTTTCCTTAAGAGTTTTATTTTATGAGTTACTCTGCCTTATCCAAGCTTATTTACTCAAATCTTCACAAGTTTTCTTTGGTTCACTGTCATTTAATTCTCATCTGTCTTTACTATCAGTGATGCAAGGTCAGTAGCATCACAAAACCAAAGGTTGCCAATAAATTTGTGGGAATGGTTTGAGTTGGGGAAGATGAGAGAAAAGATATTCTTACTCCATAAAATAAACCATTAAATATATGTTCCCCTGGAATTCAATGCAAAGTGGAACTTACCCCCTTTCTCTGTCATCTCAAGACCATCCGTTTACAGACCTATCTTTTGCCTGTAGAAACCATATGAAGTATCTGATGCAACTCAGTTAATGTACAGGCTTAGTTCTCTAATGCAGAAAATTCCCTAAATTTATACTGTCTGTGATCTACATTATGATAATCATACTATACTATATTTACCAGTCAATTTGCTTATGTGAATGACTATATAACATAAGCCCTTATTTACATTTTATTCTTTTTGCAGCCTTGAAACAACTTTAAAAAGACCATAGATTCTAGTATTTATTCAAACATTTGAGTTTAAGAACAGGGCAAGTATATATTCTTTTTCTAAAAACGCCATTTCATTTTCATCCAGAAAGATCAGAAACACTATTTCCTAGTGGGACCTCAAGAAGAATCTACTGAAACTCCTGTTTCCAAACAAAATCTTTCAAAATGTTTCCATTCATCCCAGAAGTTTAGAGATGGGTTTCACCCCACTGTGCTGGAAGGCCCATCACCCCTCACAGTGGCCTGAGTGTGCTAGAGCTCCCTGGCTGTTGTCATATTCATACCTGATACCCAAGTCCTCTCCAATTTCCTGAAAGGTCATGGATTCCCTTGGTCTCCCTACTATGTCTGCACACATCTGTCCATCTTTCTCATTAGCACTTGTTCAAGGGACACCGAAGCACAGGGATTCAGAAGCAAGCTGACTGCTGTGAATACTGGGGACACCTTAGGTTGTGCTACTGACCCTGCATAGATCAGTTTCCCTTCTTATAGGAAGCTTGAGGAAAGAAGATTGGGGAATGGTGCTTACGGCAAGTTAGGATCACCGATTAAATGGACATGAACTTGGATGAACTCTGGGAGATGGTGAGGGACAGAGAGGCCTAGTGTCCCTCTAGAGGGACCTAAGGGCCTAGGTCCATGGGATCCCAAAGAGTTGGACGTGACTTGGTGACTGAACAACAACAACCTCCTATAGCAGGAGGAGGCACTTCTCTCTAAAGATGAAAATGAAGACATTGATGATAGTAGACGCCATGTGTTGAATGTGGTGATTGTGCTAAGACCTTTCGTTCATCATCTCATTTAATCCTGTCAGCAGCCCTGCTAGCTAAGTATCTTTATTGCTATTATTCTCCAGCAGTCTTGTAAGAGATCTATATGCATTAATTCACTTAATGAGAAGTATGTATTATACAAATACAGTTTTTACATATGGGAAACTTCAGGTCAGGTAAATTTCTGAGATCACACCGTATGTGAAGTCTGGTTCAAACCCACCCCAAAGACCCTGGACTGCAGCATGATAGGTCTGTCTAGCAGCTTGCTTCAGCAGAACACCTTGGTGGTGGTAGGTTCTAAAGTGAAGTCTAGCTCTTCAGTCTGTTTGTGGAGTGTTTTCTCAACTTGCTCTGTGGTCTACAGCTTCTAAGAAGGTTCTTAGTTCTCCATCCCTGATGTTCCCAACCTGTGTAACTCCTTTCCCTGAGTGTTGGCTGGACCAGGGCTTCTCACCTAATTTGCAGCTCTGGCAGGATGTCACCTCCAAAATTAGATTTAGAAAAAGACCATATCTTCCATCTTGCTTGCACTTCTCCCGAGTGGCAGTACTTGCTTGCTTGCCTGATTAATGAAGTGAGCTGTCATACTGTGAGCCATCCCTGATGTTCCCAACCTGTGTAACTCCCTTCCCTGAGTGTTGGCTGGACCAGGGCTTCTCACCTAATTTGCAGCTCTGGCAGGATGTCACCTCCAAAATTAGATTAAAAAAAAAGACCATATCTCCCATCTTGCTTGCACTTCTCCCGAGTGGCAGTACTTGCTTGCTTGCCTGATTAATGAAGTGAGCTGTCATACTGTGAGCCCCCTATGAAGAAGCCCACATGGCAAGGAACACAGGGTAATCTCCAGCCAATGGTCAGTGGAGAATTGCTAGGCTCCATCCAAACCACCCAGCAAGGAACTGAATTCTGCCAATAACTGCATAAGTGAGCTTGGATGTGGCTTCTTCCCCATTCAGACCATGAAGTGAAGTGAAATGAAGTGAAGTCGCTCAGTCGTGTCCGACTCTTTGCGACCCCATGGACTATAGTTTACCAGGCTACTCCTTCCATGGGATTCTCCAGGCAAGAGTACTGGAGTGGGTTGCCATTTCCTTCTCCAGGGGATCTTCCCGACCCAGGGATCGAACCTGGGTCTCCAGCATTCCAGGCAGATGCTTTAACCTCTGAGCCACCAGGAAAGACTGTATTATTGGCTGAATGTTTGTGGCCTCCCTAAGTTCAAACGTTGACCTCCTAATTCCCTATGAGATGGGCTTAGGAGGTAGGACTTTAGGAGGTAATTAGATTGTAAGGCTTCAGCTCTCAGAAGTGGATTAGTGTCATTTTATAAGTAGAGACTCCAAAGAGCTCTCTTGCATTTTCTGTCATGTGTGGATACAATAAGTCAGTCACTGACTCTCCCTAGAACCCCACCATGCTGGCACCTGATTTGGGCTTCCAGCCTCCATAACTTTAAGAAATAAATTCTTACTGTTTATAAATCTACCAGTCTATGGTACCTTGTTAGAGCATCCTGAATCAACACCTTGATTATAGCCTGGTGAGACACCTGAGTCAGGACCCCAATTAGACTGTGTTCAGATTCCATATCTACAAAAGCTATTAATATAATCTAATAAATATTATTGTTTCAAGCTACTAAATTTTGGTGTAAATGTTGCAGTTAAATATAATACACTTGGCTGACCTAAAGAAATAACTCATCTAATCTCAAGATTTTATTCAGCTCTCAAAGGGTCTATAGGGAATCAATGAATTCCCATGGTGAAACAAAAGCTATGCATTTAATATTTACCATTAACTGAGTACTTACCATACATCACTATACTAAGTTCTTTTTTCACATCCAACATTAATATTTAAGCCTCACAACTTTGAGGAGGAACATTCTTAGCCATAACTATATTTATCAAATTATATTTAATAATGATACCTTTGTGTTTATTTTCAGCTATCTCATCAATCATTTAGCTCTTACTAGAGATCCTTGCCCCAACCAATAATGCTGAAGAAGTTGAAGCTGAATGGTTCTATGAAAACCTACAAGATCTTCCAGAACTAACACCAAAAAAAGATATCCTTTTCATCATAGGGGACTAGAAAGCAATAGTAGGAAGTCAAGAGATACCTGGAGTAACAGACAAGTTTGGCCTTGGAGTACAAAATGAAGCAGGGCAAAAGTTAACAGAGTTTTGCTAAGAGAATGCACTGGTCATAGCAAACACCCCCTTCCAACAACACAACAGATGACTCTACACGTGGACATCGCCAGATAGTTAATACCGAAATCAGATTAATTATACTTTTTGCAGCTGAAGACAGAGAAGTCTATACGGTCAGCAAAAACAAGACTGGGAGCTGACTGTGGCTCAGATCATGAACTCCTTCTGCCAAATTCAGACATAAATTGAATAAAGTAGGGAAGATCACTAGGCCATTCAGGTATGACCTAAGTCAAATTCCTTATGATTAAAGAGTGGAAGTGACAAATAGATTCAAGGGATTAGGTCTGATAGACAGAGTGCCAAAAGAACTATGGAAAGAGATTCAAACATTGTATCGGAGGATGTATTCAAAACCATCCCCAAGAGGAAGAAATGCAAAAAGGCAAAATGGTTGTATGAGGAGGCCTTACAAATAGCTGAGAAAAGAAGAAAAGCAAAAGGCAAAGGAGAAAAGGAAAGATATACCAGTGTGAATGCAGAGTTCCAAAGAATAGCAAGGAGAGATAAGGAAGCCTTCCTAAGTGAACAATGCAAAGAAAGAGAGGAAAACAGTAGAATGGGAAAGCCTAGAGATCTCTTCAAGAAAATTAGAGATACCAAGGGAACATTTCATGCAAAGATGGACACAATAAAGGACAGAAATGATATAGACTTAACAGAAGTAGAAGATAGTAAGAGGTGGCAAGGATACACTGAAGAGCTATATAAAAAAGACCTTAATGACCTGGATAACCATGATGATGTAATCGCTCACCTAGAGCCAGATCTCCTGGAGTGTGAAGTCAAGGGGGCCTTAGGAAGCATCACTACAAACAAAGCTAGTGGAGGTGATGGAATCCCAGTTGAGCTATTCCAAATCCTAAAAGATGATGCTGTGAAAGTGCTGTGCTCAAAATGGCAGCAAATTTGGAAAACTCATCAGTGGCCACAGGGCTGGAAACGGTCAGCTTTCATTCCCATCCCAAAGAAAGGCAATGCCATAGAATGTTCAAATTATGACATAACTGTACTCATCTCACATGGTAGCAAAATAGTGCTCAAAATTCTCCAAGCCAGGCTTCAACAGTACGTGAACTGAGAACTTCCAAAGCTGGATCTAGAAAAGGCAGAAGAACCAGAGGTCAAATTGCCAACATCTGTTGGATCATAGATAAAGCAAGAGAATTCCAGAAAAATGTCTACTTCTGCTTCATTGACTACATTACAGCCTTTGACTGTGAGTCACAACAACTCTGGAAATTCTTAGAGAGATAGAAATATCAGACCACCTTACCTGCCTCCTGAGAAACCTGCATGCAGGTCAAGAAGCAAAAATTAGAACTAGACTTGGAACAACAAACTAGTTCCAAACTGCTAAAGGAGTACATCAAAGCTGTATATTGTCACCCTGCTTATTTAGCTTATATGCAGAGTACATCGTGTGAAATGCCTGACTGGTTGAAGCACAAGCTGGAATCAAGATTGCCAGGAGAAATATCAATAACCTTGGATATGCAGATGACACCACCATTATGGCAGAACACAAAGAGGAACTAAGGTGACTCTTGATGAAGGTGAAAGAGGAGAGTGAAAAAGCTGGGATAAAACAAAAAATGAAGATCATGGCATCTGGTCCCATCATTTCATGGCAAATAGATGTGGAAACAAAGGAAACAGTGAGAGACTTTATATTCTTGGCTCCAAAATCACTGCAGGTGGTGACTGAAACCATCAAATTAAAAGACACTTGATCCTTGGAAGAAAAACTATGACAAACCTAGACAGCATATTAAAAAGCAGAGATGTTACTTTGCCAACAAAGGTCCATTTAGACAAAGCTATGATGTTTTCGTGAGCTCTGGGAGTTGGCGAAGGACAGGGAGGCCTGGAGTGCTGCAATTCATGGTGCTGCAAAGAGTCGGACATGACTGAGCGACTGAACTGACTGATGGTGTTTTCAGCAGACATGTATAGATGTGAGAGTTGGACCATAAAGAGGTCAGAGCGCGGAAGAATTGATGGCTTTGAACTGTGGTGTTGAAGAAGACTCTTGAGAGTCCCTGGGACTGCAAGGAAGTCAAACTAATCAATCCTAAAGAAAAGTAACCCTGAATATTCATTTGAAGGCCTGATGCTAAAACTGAAGATCCAATACTTTTGCCACCTGATGTGAATAACTGACTCATTGGACCCTGATGCTGGAAAAGATAGAAGGCAGGAGGAGAAGAGGATGACAGAGGATGAGATGATTGGATGGCATCACCAATTCAGTGGACATAATTTGAGCAAGCTCTGGGAGATGGTGAGGGACAGAGAAACCTGGAGTGTTGCAGTCCATGGAGTCACAAAGAGTTGGAAACGACTGAGCAGCTGAACAACAACAGAGATTTCTTTTCTCAGCTCTACCTTGGTTTCCCTCTCCAGTTTTAGCCAACTTGCTGAAAGTCTTCTTGAAGGTCACTTCTTTTTATACCAATATTACATTAAGAAGATGATCAGACTTTACTTTTATGAATGCTCAGTGTGCTTTAGATACAGAGTCTACAGCTTGCTTTTTGTAATATCTGCTGCACAAATGCGCATTGCTTCAAATCAGTTATGATTGGGATCAGTGCCTTTTATTGTTGTTTTGCCCCTGCAAGGTTTTTACTATTTCTATTGTAATCCTCTGTGTTTTGTTGATGAGGGAGTCACAGCATTGAATGTGTAGAAACTTCATCTTTTTTATTAACATGAAGACTAAAATTGGATTCCTCTTCCTATATCTCAATAAAGGGTATATTGTCTTTCATTACGCAACCTCTCAACACACACACACACATCCCTCACACACACACACACACACACACACACACACTAGTTATAATAGATCAGGATGTTCTATTTGAGTGCTTGATGCTCACTGTAAACCCAGAGTGAATCTGTTATACTAAGTATTTTAGTTCTATTAGTTGCTTCTTCACATTTTTCACATGTGCAGACAGGCACCTATTTGTAAAAAGGCATATCACTGTCAAGACCATCATATGCTCAGCTTCCTGGGTTCTCCAAGGCTACACAGTCTGTGCACTCAGGATTTCACAGCAACAGCAGAACTGAATAAGCCCACATGGCAGATTCATTATTTGAAAAAAATCAGTGTATATTCAACACATATGAATTTCATTTGCCCAGTGCACAATCTAGAGATAAACTTTCAGTCCCTTTATATTTTATAATAAAAAAGGATTTAAAAATTGATGTTAGTTTTTTTCCTTAAATAAACATTTCTAACATAATTGCTGAGCTCCTTAGATTCCATTCCATTTATTTTTTCTGTATGACTTTTATTGAAGTTCTGTTTAAGTTCAGGCACCAGGCCACTGAAAAGCATGGAGCATTTAGGCATTAACAATTTCTTCAAGAGTCTCGTGCCAGATAACTGCTGGTATGTTTTAACTTTTAAACCCCCTTTCATCCCCTTAACCCTTGCATTGAAAAATCTGATTTTCAAAAGAATTGATCAGTTGTTAGAGAAGATGGGAAGTCCTTCTTTCTTGGGGTTCTCTGGATGCCCGTCTCAACCCTACATGGATGCAGGAATATAAAAATAAGCAACAGGTTTGCCATTATTGTTGAAATATAGAGCTCCACATTTTCCTACTCTGAGACTGTGTTATAACCCCAGCCAGATTATCATGGAAAATGAATGACTTTGATATTTTAGTGATCAATATGGATTACTAAAATACAAATAGCAGGGCTCCTGCAGGCCAGGAGAATGGTGATGAATAGTTTTTGGGAATGTGTGCCACTTTAGTCATTATAAGATTTGGGAGAGGCAAGCTAAAGGAAGAGAAAGGATGAAGAATGACTCTCAAGTCTTGGCTTCGTGATGGGTGGAGTCATTCACAGAGACAGGAAATCCAAGCTTCAGTTTTCAGTGAAAAATAGTGGATTTCTATTTGGATATGTTAAGTAGGAGGTGCCCGACTGACCTTTAGTTGGAAATGTCTAACAGGCAGTAGAATATATTTGTCTGGCATTCAGGCCAGTGGTCAAGACTTGGACTTTGTGGGGAATGGAGGGATTTAAAGTAATGAGAGAATGTGCATGTTAATGGATTGATATGTTGCTATTTTTAGACAAGGAGGCTTAAACCTACAAAAGTCGGGTGAAAGAAAAATGCGTTTGGCATCAATATCTGTTCAAATTTTCATGTCCATAAGCTTAACTGTATGTGACTTAATTCTTTGAAAATATTTATTTAGCTCTTACACAAAGGCTCATCTTACTACCATGAGATTATTTGGGCACGGGGAGGATCTTGCCCTGTTCCAGGTGGAGATAATTAACCTTGCACATCGGATGGATGGTCCTCTCAGGAGTCATCCTTCTCTACCTCTAGTAAAACAACTGTAAATTAAAATCTGGCATTATTATACTTCTTTTACAGGCTTTTGTAAAAATTAAAAAAAGCAGGCATATAACAGATTACTTAACAAATTACACATCACCTTTTAAAAACAATTTCTAAAGAGAGCTATCACAGTTACCTGTATCCATAAGAATGCCTTGTATTTTAAAAGCCACAAAACATGCATGGCATACATGATCAATTTGTGTTCACATGTTTGGGAAAGCTGAAAATTGGCTGGTGGCTATGCTAATCTAGCTGGGCTTCCTTAGATATTTGGTTGTCAGGAATCGAATCTGGGACTCCTGCATTGCCAGCAGATTCGTTACAGTCTGAGATTGTCAGTTAGCTATCAGCTCAGGCATCTGGGACTACTCGGCTCCACATTACTCTTGTCCTCCTGCTAGCTGGCCCTCACCTGTCTTCACGGCGATGGCAGAGACATGAGAGAGCAAGTCTGAATGCAAGCCCATTTCAAGCATTTGCTGGGATCCCGTCTGCTAAAATCCTATTAGCCATGTGCCTGCCCACTGCTCTATTTAAAATGGATGATCAACAAGGACTTACAGTATAGCACATGGAACTCTGCCCAATGTTATATAACAACCTAAATGAATTTGAAAAAGAATAGATATCTGTATATGAACCATTTCACTGTATACTTGAAACTAACAAAACAATGTTTATCAACTATGCTCCAATATAAAATATAAAGTTAAAAAAAAGGGGGGGGGGGAGGAGAATAAAAAAAAAAATATCTCATTAACCAAAGCAAGTCATAGATGTGGTTGGCCCTGGTGTAAATGTGGCAGTCCAAAGTTGTTTGGCACAGGTTATGGCTCTGCAGATAAAGAGAGAAACTGGACTAGCGCTGCAGTCTATTACAACAGCAAGGCTCCTGTTCATGAAAATGGGTCCTTGGAAGTAACAGTTAAATATATCTCTCATACCGTCTACTTAGAGTTAACTGGATCAATAACTATCACTATCCAAAGCTAAAAATCTAATTAAGATGGTAGAGATGCATAAATATATCCGTCTAGTCAAGGCTATGGTTTTTCCTGTGGTCATGTATGGATGTGAGAGTTGGACTGTGAAGAAATTTGAGCACCGAAGAATTGATGCTTTTGAACTGTGGTGTTGCAGAAGACTCTTGAGAGTCCCTTGGACTGCAAGGAGAGCCAACCAGTCCATTCTGAAGGAGATCAGCCCTGGGATTTCTTTGGAAGGGCTGATGCTAAAGCTGAAACTCCAGTACTTTGGCCACCTCTTGTGAAGAGTTGACTCATTGGAAAAAGACTTTGATGCTGGGAGGGATTGGGGGCAGGAGAAGAAGGGGATGACCGAGGATGAGATGGCTGGATG
>SJYT01063788.1:2443-35223 GCA_006410635.1 Cephalophus harveyi
TTTTTGGCCACATCTCAAGACTTGAAGGACCTTAGTTCCCTGACCAGGAATTGAACCTGGGCCCTTCACAGTGAAAACGCCAAGTCTTAACCACTGGACCACCAGGAAATTCCCCAAAGGTTGATTTCTTGGTCACACTGCATAACCTTCTTGGACAGGATGCAGGTTCTGCTTGCACCATTTCACCTTCACTCAGGGATCCAGATGGAGGGAGCAGCCGCCACTTGAAGCAATGCATTTCCCAATCGCCATGAGGGAAGGAGAACTGTGCGCTTGTGCTCTAGATACTAATACTTCCATGGGGAAGTGACAAGTACCAGCTATGCTCATGTTTTATTAAGCAAATAATAGTCATTTGATCACCTCTAATGGGCAGGGAAGTACAATCCCACTTTGTGCCCATAAGGGAATACTTGAATATGTATCATTATCCTAACAATTACTGTGGGCTTCCCTGGTGGATCAAATGATAAAGAATCTTCCTGCAATGTGACAGACCTGGGTTCAGTCCCTGGGTTGGGAAGATCCCCTGGAGGATTGCATGGCAACCCACTCCAGTATTCTTGCCTGGAGAATCCCCATGGACTGAAGAGCCCCGCATGCTATAGTCCGTGGGGTAGCAAAGAGTCAGACACGACTGAGCAGACTAAGTCCAACCATTTCTGTAGTGGGAGGAAAAAAGGAAAGGCCAACAAATAGCCCTGAGCCTGAGCTGAGCACATTATGCCCTAGACAGAAGCATGTGAGACAGGAAAAGGCAGCTGTGGTCTTAAGTAGGGCTCTTGCTGCTGCTGTTGCTAAGTCGCTTCAGTCGTGTCCGACTCTGTGCAACCCCATGGACAGCAGCCCACCAGATTCCCCTGTCCCTGGGATTCTCCAGGCAAGAACACTGGAGTGGCTTGCCATTTCCTTCTCCAATGCATGAAAGTGAAAAGTGAAAGGGAAGTCGTTCAGTCGTGTCCGACTCGTCGCGACCCCATGGACTGCAGCCTACCAGGCTCCTCTGTCCATGGGATTTTCCAGGCAAGAGTACTTGTAATAAAAAATCTAACAGTCATGATAACTAATCTCCTCAAATCCTCGCAGGTAGGAAGTGGCAGCACCAGCTCTCTGGTTTTCTGTGTCCACGTCTGCTGCCATACTCATGTTCTAAACTGCACGACTGAGTCATTGAAAGTTTGATCTCTGCCCTCCAGGTACTACCAGTGAGACTGGGTAAAAACTGAACAGATGACACACAAGAAATAAAGGAAACTATCAACTCAATAAAAATTAAAGTTTCAGTTGTATGATAAAAGACCTAAGAGGAGTTCAAGGAACAAGGGCTTGGTACAGCTAGGGATCAGTCCAGGAAGCCTTCCTGGAGGAGGCAGGATTCACAATCATAGATAGAATAGATAGGATTTAAGGGAAGAAGCTGGAGAAGGAAATGGCAACCCACTCCAGTATTCTTGCCTGGAGAATCCCAGGAACAGAGGAGCCTAGTGGGCTGCCATCTATGGGGTCACACAGAGTCGGACACAGCTGAAGCGACTTAGCAGCAGCAAGGGAAGAAGAGAGCAGAGAATCTTCTCTGAGAAGAACAAAATGAGCAGAACAGCAGGAGAAAAGGCAAAAGGAAAGGAGAAACCCTGAGGAGAATGAGGCAGCATGTCATACACCAGCTGGAAGGACTGAGTGAGCAAGGATTACTCGGGGGGCAGGGGGAGCAAGCCTGCTTTGTTCGAAAGTAGATGGGGAACCTAAAGGGCTCCTGTGGAGCGTACAGTATGCTGAGGTGGGTTTTTAAGGAAGTTGTCTAACACCTAGATGATCTGGGACATGGGAAAGAAAGAGCTTCAAGGAAATCCCATTTCAGTTAGTCAGTTCTGTCGTTCAGTCATGTGCGACTCTTTGCAACCCCATGGACTGCAGCACACCAGGCTTCCCTGTCCATCACCAACTCCCAGAGCCTACTCAAACTCATGTCCATTGAGTCGGTGATGCCATCCAACCATCTCATCCTCTGTTGTGCCCTTCTCTTCCCACCTTCAATCTTTCCCAACATCAGGGTCTTTTCCAATGAGTCAGTTCTTTACATCAGGTGGCCAAAGTTTTGGAGTTTCAGCTTTAACATCAGTTCTTCCAATGAATATTCAGGACTGATTTCCTTTAGGATGAACTGGTTAGATCTCCTTGCTGTCTAAGGGACTCTCAAGAGTCTTCTCCAACACCACAGCCCAAAAGCATCAATTCTTTGGTGCTCAGCTTTCTTTATGTGAGAGTCCAACTCTCACATCCATACATGACTATCAGAAAAGCCATAGCTTTGACTAGATGGAGCTTTGTTGGCAAAGTAATGCCTCTGCTTTTTAATATGCTGTCTAAGTTGGTCATAGCTTTTCTTCCAAGGAGCAGACGTCTTTTAATTTCATGGCTGCAGTCACCAACTATGAGACTGTTAATGATCTGATGACACACAGATTTGGACCAGCCTTTAAGATGCCAGAATTAATCAGACCAACAGTATTTTCAGTGTTGATTTTAGCTCACCAACACAGTTTGGCGCTCATTCTAACAACAGAGTGTGTGAGCCACATCCAGGAACAGCCCCTCCCTTGCTCTCCCAGGTGAGCAGGAGTTAGCTAGTGAGGGCTCTCCTTTGGAAGAGGCGTCAGGCAGAGGCAGCTACTCAGAAAATCTTTGCATCAGGGAGATGAAGAAGTCATGACCCCTGGGATGTTGAGCTCACTGTCTAGCAAGCCTGAGGGTGACCTCTCTGAGCCGGCAAAACGGATCAACTCTGGGCCTGTCATTATCTCTCATTTGCATCAGGGAGATGAAGAAGTCATGACCCCTGGGATGTTGAGCTCACTGTCTAGCAAGCCTGAGGGTGACCTCTCTGAGCCGGCAAAACGGATCAACTCTGGGCCTGTCATTATCTCTCTGAGCCTGAAAATAAGCTTCAATTCAGACACAAAGCTCCAGCTCCCTGCCATTAACTTCAAATCGCATAGCTTTGCTAAAGCCAAGAAATCTTACACGCATCCTTGGGAGAATTTAATTGCCTACTTATTGCTATTACGGAGATTAATGAGGGCAAGCCTGCTCCCAGCTATGCCTCGTAAAAGGAGTGGGCAGCCACCTTTTAGAATGCAAGAGCCAGAGCCCTGAGCCATTGCCCAGCCAAGCACCAATACATTACCTCCCCCACCAACACACACACACACAAACATGCAACACACTGACTTTCAGGGCCCTTGTGCACCCATGGCACTAAGACAGGGCCTTTCTCCCTTCCTTCCTTCCTCCCCTCCTTCCCTAGGCCCTCCAGGCCAAGCCGGCTCAATGGACTGTTCCATTATCAGCCTCTAAGAAGTCCAGTCACTGAAGCAACTGGAGGTGACAGAGGGTCAGCCCATTTCAGCCAAGGTGCAGTGGTGAAGCTGGGCTGGGACTCATTCAGATTCAATTTATACTCGGCTTCCTTCTGATTTAATGGCACTTTTACTTTCATGGCCCTGGAAAAGCATCTTTGTCAAAATACACATCATAGCATTAGACCTGCGGAGGAGGTACTTTACAACACTCTCCCCTGTGCAGGCATAAATGGCAGAGGCGTGACATAACTCCTATTTATCTGTTGGTGACTGGCTCCCACTGTAAGGCAGAAAAGATCTTGCTGCTTCCATTAAGAAGCTTTCTTTTCCTGAGGCCTGTAATTAGCTAAATGCTCTTAAACTCTGCTATGGAAACAGCTGGTATATTTCCAGGTGATGGTCCAACACTTTACTTGGAGGGATCCTTGCCTTTCTAGATGTTAATCACAGTCTGGAAAAAAATATAGCAAAACAGCAAGTAAATAACCAAGTTGGAGACTCAGACAGGAGGCGATTTGTAGCAGGAGCATGTGCTTGGGGATGGAGAGAAGTGGCAGCAAGGTCCAGTTTCTGAATGTGGCCAGCCCGCCAAGGAAGAATGAAGGCTGAGCAAAGTTGGCTGGCACCTAGGTGAGCCCAGATGGTTGGGTCAGGGCCACATGAAGACCCTGACAAAATGAAATATTATGGTTCATTCCTCATAGGCAAGTCAAAAGAAAATTTATTTTTCAAAATGACATTATAGGATGGAAGAAAAGAGCTTTTTCTAGATTTTCTAATTGCAAAATTATGGGTAAGCTAATTAAAATTGTATTGCCCCCCCTCTTCTGGCAGAGGGGGCACTCCTCCTTCGTCCTGAGCATATGTTTGATCAGCCTCTTAGGTTCTGCTACTATATTAGACCCCATGTAGCTTTCTTGTTACTGATTGAGGTCAGGAATGCCATCAAGAGCTGGAAGCCCACCACAGGAAATATGAACAGCGTGTAGTGATTTGCTTAAGGTAAGGAAACTGTTGTTCTATGATGACCCCCAGTCATACTGTGGGGCAATGTTTGGGATACCCTACAGTCCCGCACATTATGCTCAAATGTCACCTCACCAGATAGGTCTTCTCTAACAAATAAATCTCTCACAAGAAGAGCTCCTCCATCCCAGTTATTCTCTAGCATGATTCACTTTCCTTTATAACACTTATCTAAACATAATATTATTTTGCACACTAATAAAATGTGTCTCCACTTACCACATGAGGGTCTATGGTAGGCTAAATAAATGTCAGTTGAAGATGATCATGCCTGCATCCTCGAAACCTGTAAATAGGTTACCTTATATGTACGCAGTGGCAACCCATTCCAGTAGAATCCCATGGATGGAGGAGCCTGGTAGGCTGCAGTCCATGGGGTTGCTAAGAGTCGGACACGACTAAGCGACTTCACTTTCACGCATTGGAGAAGGAAATGGCAACCGACTCCAGTGTTCGTGCCTGGAGAGTCCCAGGGTCTGGGGAGCCTGTGGGCTGCCGTCTATGGGGTCACACAGAATCAGACATGACTGAAGCGACTTAGCAGCAGCAGCATATGTCAAACGGACATTGCAGATGTGAATAAATTAAGGACCATATGTGGGTATTATCCTGGCCAGGTGGATAAGATGAAATTACAAGGGTCCGTATAAGAAAGAGGCAGGAGATGAGTCAATAGAAGATGATGTGATGATGAATGAAGAATAAGAAAAGGCCATGTGATGTGGGGCCATGAGTCAAAGAATGTAGGTGGCCTCTAGAAGCTGGAAGAAACAAAGAACGGATTTCCCTAGAGCTTCCAGAAGGAACCAGTCCTGCCAACATTTTGATTTTAGCCCTCGAAGACTCATTTTGGGCTTTCCAGGTGGGACAATGGTAGAGAATCTGCCTGCCAATGCAAGAGATGCAAGAGACACAGGTTCGATCCCTGTGTCAGGAAGGTCCCCTGGAGTAGGAAATGGCACCCTATTCTTGCCTGGAGAATCCTCTGGACAAAGGAGCCTGGTGGGCTTCAATCCATGTGATCAAAAAGAGTTGGGCATGACTGAGTGATTGAGCACACAAGACCCATTTTGGATGTTGGCTGTAAAACTGTAAGGTGGCAGAATTATTTTAAGGCTGTGGTAGTTTGTTATAGCAGCAACAAGGTCACTAATACAGAGCCTACAGTGCATTTCCAGCTCCTGGACCAATTCCTGGCAGAGAGTAGGGGATAAATGCACACTGCTGAATGAAGAATAACGGAATGAATTTATTACTCACCGTCAATGTGAAACTATAAGATTTTTAAAGGCAGGATTCAGGACTGCTGCTGCTGCTAAGTCGCTTCAGTCGTGTCCGACTCTGCGCAACCCCATAGATGGCAGCCCACCAGGCTCCCCCATCCCTAGGATTCTCCAGGCAAGAGCACTGGAGTGGGTTGCCATTGCCTTCTCCAGATTCAGGACATGGCCAGCTTTATTTTCTCTTTGGTACTTTAAAAAAGTAATCATTCAAGAAAAAAATGTATTTGATTTAATAAAGAAGAGATTCAAAATAGTGGCTAAAACTGCATTCAGACACCGATTCACAGAGCACCTGCTGTATACCTTGTACTTTAGTAAGGGTAGAGAATGAAAGAACAAAAGGATCTGTCAGAGTGTTGAGTTCCTTACAGCTTAGTCAGCAAGGGAGAGATGGAAACCCGAAGTCTAAACTGCAAGAAGTGAGAGCTAAACTTAATTGAGCACCTGCTATGTGGCAGGCCCAGTGTGTGTGCACTCAATCAGCTGAAGGCCTGGCTAGAACAAAAGACTGACCTCCCCTGCAGAAGGATGAATTCTGTCAGAATACGCCCTTCAGACTTCAACTGCGGCACCAGCTCCTTTCTGGGTCTCCAGTCTGCCTGCTCACTTTACACATTTTGGACTTAATAGCCTTCATACATGCAGAAAATTTTACACACACACACGCACACACACACACACACAGTCTATTGGTTCTCTTTCTTCAGAAAACACTAATACAAACACATAATATAATGCCTCCTCCCGGGTGATTCAGTGGTAAAGAATCTGCCTTCCAAGAAGGAAACACACGTTAGATCCCTGCATCAGGAAGATCCCCTGGAGAAGAAAATGGCAACCCACTCAAATATTCTTGCCTGGGGTTTCCCATGAACAGACTATCCTGGTGGGCTATATAGTCCATGGGGTCACAAAAGAGGCCGACACAACTTAGTGACTAAACAACAAATATAATGCCTAGCAATGTCATAAGTACTCACTGACTTGTATTTTATTCAATGTCCACCCGTAACTTTTTCAGGTATGATGTCCCCAGTACACACAAGAGGAAACAGAAGATTACAGAGATTAAACATCTTGCCTTATGCCATACACATAGCAAATGCCAGAAGCACAATCCACCAGCCACTTAAGCCTGGATTCTCCATCTACAATGAAGCTCCCACTCTGCTTTAAAAGTTGGCCAGGAAATATGCTAAGGGAATTTAAGATTCTTTTAAAAGACATCAACTAAGACATCAGGCATCTTTTTGAAATAATGCATGTGAGAAGATAGTAAAGTAAATCCTTAAAGTACTGGTAAAAGAAACTATCAGTGTATAATTTTTTACCCAGCAAAATTTATCTTTTAAAAATCAAAGCAAAATTAATTTTTTCAGACATTCAAAATCTGAAAAAGTTCATCACCAGCAGACTTACAAAACATTTTTAAAGTTCTTTGGGCAGAAGGAAAATAATATCTGATAATAAAAGAATTTACATAAAGAAAGAACAACAGATATGATAACTGAATTAGTATTAATAAATATATTAGCTTTTGTTTAAATATCTTTAAAAGGTAAGTGACAACTGTTTAAATAAAAATAATGTAGTATGGGGCTTATAACAATTATAAAAGTAAGGCATATGAAAACAATACAATGTAAACACTTAGATCAATGAAATAGACAGAAGGTCCATAAGTGGACCCACACATACATGAACAACTAGTTTTCAACAACTGCAAAAGCAACTCACTGAAGAAGGGACAGATTGTCATTTCAACAAATGGTGCTTAAACAATAGGCTATCCACACCTTAAAAAGTGAATTTTAATTCCTTCAATAGTACCATATGCAAAAAACAATTTAAAATAGGTCACAGACCTAAATGCACAAAGTAAAACTATAAAACTTCACGAAGTCAACATAGAAGAAAATCTTGGGCCTTAGCTTAGGATAGTATTTCTTAGATACACCACCAAAAGTGTGATCCAGAAAATAGTGTACAGAAAAGTACTGTATAGCAGAATTGAGACTACTGTCCTTGAGAGACCTGCTTGCGAGTCTTTTTTGTTGCAAGACTGGCCCTTGACTAGGGTCCGGGTACTTGGACTGGAGGAGGATTCCACCATTCTTAACTGATAAGAGTACCCAGTGAGCCTAAAATATTTTTACAAACAACATGGCTTATGCTTAACACATGCATTCTTCAGACATTCTGGCATTTTGGATACATCCTAGGAAGAAGATGCCTGCATGACCGGCCCTGAGGCCTTCAGTCTCTAGGAAGCTTCCCTGATAGACAGCACTTGGTTTCCTTGGGATCCTATCCTATGTGCTTTTCTCTTTACTGATGTTGCTTTGTATCTTTTGCTGTTACAAATTTTAGCCATGAGTATAATTACATGCCATGTCCATAAGTTCTCCTAACAAAGACCAAAACTGAGGGTGGTCTGGTAGATCCCTGACATAAAAACAAATTAATAAATTGAACATCAGACTGAAAACTTCTATTAATCAAGTATACTATTAAAGACAAGCCAGAAAATGAGACCAAACATTTATAAAGCCTATATCTGATAAAAAAAAAAAGACTCTTACCAATAAAATAAGAACTCTCAAGACTCAATAACAAATCAGTTTAAAAATGAATTTTAAAAACATGAATAAACATTTTACCAAGGAAGATATACAAATGGTAAATAAGCATTTGAGAAGATGCTAAACATCATTAATGATTAATTTTCTTAAGGGAATGTAAATTTTTACCAAAAGAGACACCACTACATACATCTTAGACTGGCAAAAGCAAACTAATTATACTAAGTGTTAGATAGCATGTGGAAGAATTGCTACTCTCATACATTACCGCTGGGAATGCAAAATGATACAAGCACTTTGCCTAATTGTTCAGCAGTTTCTCAAAAAGTTAAACACATACCAACCATATCTTCTATCCATCCCACTCCTATGCATTTATCCAAAACAAATAAAAGCAAATATCCATCCATGCAAGTGGTTGTGCACAAATGCTCATGGCAGATTCCCATCCCCCCGCCCCACCCCCTGGCCACGGCTACAAACGAGAAGCAATCCAAACGCACATCGACAGGCGAATGCAGAAGCAATGAACATCCATACAATGGAAATATTACTCAGTAATAAAGGGGAATAAGCTACCAGCACATGCGCAACATAGATTTAACTCAAAATAATCATGTTGAGTGAAATGAGACAGACCCAAACAGGGTAAATATAGTATGGCTCCAAGTGTATAAAGTCAAGGAAATGTGAACTAATGTCTGATTACAGAAAGATCAGTGGGTGCCTGAGGCAAAGGTGACAGAAGTAGGAAGAAAGGACCCCACCCCACCTGCCCCACACATTGTGGTTTGTGGAAGAAACTCTCATGACCAGACCCATAACCTCTGTTCCTTACCATTGCTTCAAAGTTCTCTCCAGACCGTGCCAAAAGGTCTTTATCTATTGAATTTCTACTTCATCAAAAGTAGAAATGACAAAAGGAGAAAAATAAAACTTATAGGGTGATTATCTTGATCGTGGAAATTATTTCACAGGTACACGTGAAACAATTATTTCATGTAGCAAAATTTATGAACTGGCACTTCAAATATACACAGTATTGATATTGTTTAGTTGCTAAGTCATATCCAACTCTTTGTGACCCCATGTACTGTAGCCCACCAGGCTCCTCTGTCCATAGGATTTCCTAGGCAAGAATACTGGAGGTGGGTTGCCATTTTTTTCTCCAGGGGACCTTCCTGACCCAGGGATAGAATCTGAATCTCCAGTATTGGCAGGCAGGTTCTTTACCACTGAGCCACCTGGGAAGCCTATGGATGGTATATTGAATGTCAATTATGTTTTAATAAAGCTATTTTTATAAAGCACAAACATGTGCAACATATTTACACTAACTATAAGACAATTACAATTTTATTTAAACATTAATGTAGTGTTCATTGCAGATGGTACTGTGTTATAATAGGATACAAGCCCACATGTTGTATCCTTTTCACTGTATACAGTGTGTCTCTGTGACTGTAAGTATAAACATGTGGAGATGTCCAAAACAAAACTTGAACTCCTTCACAAGTGTGAGGTTCCTTCCCAAATGGATTTCCTAGCCAGACACACAACCCCACCCCACCTGCCCCACACATTGTGGTTTGTGGAAGGAACTCATGACCAGACCCATAACCTCTGTTCCTTACCATTGCTTCAAAGTCCTCTTAAGACCATGCCAAAAGGTCTTTATCTATTGAATTTCTACTTCATCAAAGCTTTATGGGAAACCCGGTGAAGGAGTCTAGACTGACTTTTATGGAAGCTGTGCCCTAGTTAGAAATATAAAAAGCAAAACATAGAAAATGCAAAAACAACAACAAAAAGTACAAATGATGATACTGGATAAAGTACCAAGCTCCAGCAAGTAACATTTGGTACAATTACTGATGCCCTTGATGACACTCTGAGGTGGCAAATGACCCTTTTGCCTGCTAAATGTTAAAAATCACCAAAGAGGATAATAAAAGGCAATGGGGGTGTGGGACTATTAGGCTGACCTCAATGGCAGTGAACATAAAGAAAAAAGCTGATACTGAGAAGTCTATAATAGGAAAATAATGAGACTGGCTTATCTTGCCTTTTCAAAGACATTCATGGAGCACCACTCTTGCTAACACTTCTGCAATAAAATAATACTTTTTTTTTCCTTCAGAAAGAACATCTAAAACCTGAAATGAAAAATCTGTCAAGCATGTGGCTGTGCCATGGAGGATGATCCACTGGGGATGGAAGAGCTGGCATGCTGAGAGAGGCATGCAATTTATGCAGCCCTAAAGCTTAATTTTTGCTACAGGCTGTCCTCCCTTAAAAGTAACTTGGAAAGAAAATAAGCAGAAACTGGCTCTAATATTCCAGAAAAGAACATTTTTCGTGAACTTCTAACTTAACAGAAAAAGCTAAATATTTTCAGTTATTGCAGCAAACTTTTTCAAAGTTTGCTTTCATTAATCCTGCAAAAATACTACATTGTTTTCTTTCCTTCCTTTCTCACAGTTTCTACCTTTTTATCTTTTTTTTTTTTTTTTTTGGTGGTGGCGCTGCTCTGGGTCTTCACCACAGTGCTTGGGCTTTCTCCAGTTGCAGCGTGTGGGCATAGCTGTCCCATAGTATGTGGGATCTTAATTCCCTGACCAGGGACTGAACAAGCATCCTCTGTATTGGAAGGCAGATTCTTAACCACTGGACCACCAGGGAAGTCCCCAGTTTCTATCTTTTAATTGAAATATATTCCTCTCCAACAAAGAAACATCACTCACCTCAACTAATCTTTCTCAAAGGCACTCCCAAGATTCTTAAATAAAGAAGTCATAGGGTGAATGTGGCTCCCTTATATCTGAAACAAAGGCACAAGGCCAGAGAGGGGGCTTCACTAATAACCACGGACTTATTTATCATCTATATGACGTAACCTGGGCAGGATGGATCCCATGTCCTTCTCAGACTATACCTGCTTCCAACCCCCTTCCCATCCCTATTCCCATGTGACTCCCACCTTCAAGCCCACCCTACTCCTATCTCTAGATCCAGTTAGGATCCTAAATTTAAAAGATTTAAGATGCTACATTGTCTATAATAAAGACTGGAAATAATCTAAATGCCCATCTAGAAGGAAATAATTGAATGTGTTATGTTACAACTATACTATGGGCTACGAAACAACTATTAAAATAATGGGTAGATGTATATTTACTGATCTATACTTATTGTTAAGTTGTCCACAACATATTATAATGTAATAAAGCAAAGCTGCTCACCAAAATGCATAGATATATAGAAATGCCTTTATAAATTTATTTTTAAAAAACTTCCAAAAAGGAATAAACCCTATTTTGGGTAGGATGAAAATTGTACAGGAGAATGATGTGGTTTTTTTTTTTTTTTTTAACCTTATATAATTTTGAAGTATTTGAAGTATAGTTATTTCTACTTTTTTGTATTTTGGGTTTTTTTTTTCCCCCATCAAAAAGCTTTAAATCAATACACAGTACAAGTTTTCTCTTTATTGTTTTCATTGGTTATTGCTGACTAACCTACTAAGTATACCATGCGGACAGAAACCACATGTGCATTGATCACTGTTGTGTCCCTCATACCTAGAACAGTATACAGAATGTTGAAAACAGTCAATGAATATTTCTTGAATAGATGGGTTAGTTAAATAGATTCAGTCCCATCACACTCTGATCTGATGGCCTTGGTCTAACTGGACTCTGCCTGGTTCCCATGACCAAGCACCCCTTGTACCCCATCATCATAACCGTGTCCCACCTCACTCCCTTGCATTTAGCATTTTTGTCTGCTCCTTGTATGACGGCCCAGCCCCCACAGCACTGGCCTTGTTCTTGCTGTCCCCCCTACCAGGGCATAAAGCCCTCCCTCCTGATCCTGACTGAGAAGCAAGACCCTTTCCACTGTCTGCTCACAGTCAGAGAGAGCCAGCCCTGCCTGAGACTACCCATGGGTCTGTCTGTACTCCCCCTAAGATCCTCAAGTCACTTTTATACTGACTCTCTGACTACTCTCCCCTTGAATACCTTCGTCTGTTTGTTAGATTGGACGCCCTCCTGGTTGCCAAGTCTGGATCTGTTTGCAGAGGTCCCCCGCCAGTGGTCAAGTCTGATTCCAAGTTCTGATACCCCCAGTCGACCTCAACTCTACTGCAACAAACGAAGTGATCTGTAACTAGACTAACAACTGATAGCCATGGACATTTTTCAAATACCCAGGTTAAACCTAACCTTTCCAGTTTCCTTTAACATAATGCAAGCACTTTCAGGAAGGGAAATATATTTTTCTTAATTTTTTCCATCCAACTTGTTTACCTGACATGAAAACACATCACTGTATAGTAGTCTACAAAGACCTTTGCTATCTTCTAGTCCTTCTCTGAGGCTCTTCCTTCCCCAAACATCTTTTTCCCTTTGACTTTCTGTTTGTAAATAGAAATCTGTGAGATTGAACTTTTGGTTCTAGTTACCTAAGAGACTCCATAGAGTCAATGGGTTCATCTATAATCCTTTGCAACCTAAATAATCATGACAATGAAAGTGCAATATTAAAAAGGTTGTGACCCTAGTAAAGATTCAGAATATGTTACCGAAGATTAAAGAGCTGAGTCATTTAAGGATGTCTAATACTGGTAGTTGGTAAGATCCTGCCCTAAACTATTTTGCCTATTAAATTTTTTACTTAGTGAGAGGCAGCTGTTATTTACTAGGAAATTTATACATTAAAAAATCAAGCAATACAAAAACATACAATGGGGAAAAGGTAGTCTCTTAAACAAATGGTGCTGGGAAAACTGAACACTTACTTGCAAAAGAATCAAACTGAACTTTCCTATACCACATGTAAAAATAAACTCAAAGTGGATTAAAGACTTAAATGTAAGACCTGAAACCATAACAATTCTAAAAGCAAACATAGACATTATGGTTTTTGTCATTGGTTCTAGCCATGTTTTTTTTGAATACATCTCCTCAGGAAAGGGGAACAAAAGCAAAGATAAACAAGTGAGACTACATCAAACCAAAAAGCTTTTGTACATCAAAGGAAGCTTCCAGCAAAATGGAAAGCTGCCTACTGAGTGGGGAAGGATTTCTGCAAACAATACATCTGATAAGGGGTTAATATTCAAAGTATATGAACTCATACGATTCAATATCAAAAAACCTCAAACCACCTAACTTTAAAATGGGCAAAGAACCTAGAGAGACATTTTTCCAAAGAAGACGTACAGACGGTAAACAGACACATGAAAAAGTGCTCAATATCACTAATCATCAGGGAAATTCAAATCAAAACCACAATAAGCTATGAGCTCACAGCTGTTAGAATGCTTATCATCAAAAAGACAAGAAA
This sequence comes from Cephalophus harveyi, assembly GCA_006410635.1. Classification (NCBI taxonomy): domain Eukaryota; kingdom Metazoa; phylum Chordata; class Mammalia; order Artiodactyla; family Bovidae; genus Cephalophus; species Cephalophus harveyi. Next base: position 16,043 of record SJYT01063788.1, read on the forward strand.
TAACAAGTGTTTTGTGAGAATGTGGAGAAAAGGAAACCCTTGTGCACTGTTGGTGGGAATGTAAATTGGTGTAGCCATTACATAAAACACTGTGAAGGCTGCTCAAAAAATTAAAAAATAGAACCAATATACAATTTAGCAATTCTACTCCTGGGCATTCATCTAAAGAAAATGAAAACACTAATTAGAAAAGATATACGGACCACTGCATTCACTGCAGCATTATTTACAATAGCCAATACATGGAAGCAACCTAAGTGTTGGTAAATAGATGAATGGATAAAGAAGATGTAATACATGCATGCAATGGAATATTACTTGGTCATAAAAAGAATGAAATCCTGCCATTTAGGACAACATGGATGGACCTAGAGAGTGTTACACTGAGTGAAATAAGTTAGATAGAGAAAAACAAATACTGTATGAATCCACTATATGTGGAATCTAAAAAACAAATGAATAAGCATAACAGAACAGAAAGAGAGTCATAGGTACAAAGAACAAACAGGTGACCATCAGAGGGAAGAGGAGTTGAGGGTATGAGAGAAATAAAGAAGATTAAGAGATACAAGCTCCCAATTACAAAATAAATGAGTCATGGATATGAAGTGTACAGTATGGGTAATATAGTCAACAACTAGGTAATATCTTTGTATAGTTCACTTCAGTTCAGTTGGTCAGTCATGTCCAAATCTTTGCAACCCCATGAATCACAGCACGCCAGGCCTCCTTGTCCATCACCAACTCCCAGAGTTCACTCGAGTCAGTGATGCCATCTAGCCATCTCATCCTCTGTTGTCCCTTTCTCCTCCTGCTCCCAATCCCTCCCAGCATCAAAGTCTTTTCCAATGAGTCAACTCTTCTCATGAGGTGGCCAAAGTACTGGAGTTTCAGCTTTAGCATCATTCCTTCCAAAGAAATCCCAGGGTTGATCTCCTTCAGAATGGACCGGGAGGGCACCTGCAGCCTACATAAACAGTACAAGTCTCTTGTCTTGAGACTTTATTGACTTTTTGTGTAAACCAAGGAATGTCAGCGTCTTTTCTCCTCCATTTTCTCCACTACGCTATTCTTTCCTAATCTGCCTTTATATCTCTAATTAAATAAATCTCTTCTAATCGCCGACACCTCCACCCTTCGATTACCCTGGATCCACGAGGGCTGGACCCCGGCAGCATTTGAACCTGGGCCATGCAATGAAGGAATGGAATCCTAATTAGTAGGCCACCAGAAACTCCCTCATTTTCTTTGTTAAGATCCCTAAGAGAAATTCATAATCAGAATAACACAAGGAATATTTGGTATTTTGAGGGGCCTAGATTCTGAGTAACAATAATCCAGGCTGTATCACATGGGTCATCGAAGGGAGAGGACACTTTCTGCCTAAGTCAAAGAATCCTACAGAATTTGGAAAGGCTTGCTCCATCTACTTCTATTGAAAAATCCATAGCTCAGTCACCTATCTTATAACTGCAATGGGGAAAAGCACATTGGCCAACAGGAATCAAAAGACCCAATGAAGACCCAGAGTATTTGCTGCATATCTTGGTAAACTGGCCCCAGGCTCTTCTCAAAGGAAAAATCACACATAATAATTACTGTTTGGAAAAAGAGATCATTCAGAATGAGGCAGCAAAGAGAAAATTGCAGATGGCTGGACTTCCTTTTAGAGAAGCAGTAACTGAAGGCTGTCTTCTCCAGTTATTGAAAAGAAAAGTCTCCAAAAGTCCACCTCAACAGATCACACAGATTATCACCTTCTTTGAAAGCTCCACCACTGGGGTTCTGGCCCCCCAAAATTGCTTAGATTCTCATCAATCCAGAAAAGCAACCCTTAAGGGTTGTTATGTGGAGAAGTTGATAGCACCCCACTCCAGTTGTCTTGCCTGGCAAATCCTATGGACAGAGGAGCCTGGTAGGCTGCAGTCCATGGGGTCGCGAAGAGTCTGACACGACTGAGCGACTTCCCTTTCACTTTTCCCTTTCACGCATTGGAGAAGGAAATGGCAACCAACTCCAGTGTTCTTGCCTGGAGAATCCCAGGGACGGGGGAGCCTGGTGGACTGCCGTCTATGGGGTCACACAGAGTCGGACACGACTGAAGTGACTTAGCAGCAGCAGCAGCAGCAGCAAGGGTTGTTATGAGATAAGGGTCATAGCCATCAGCTTCCTTTGACCCATGATGTGCCTTATTTCACTTCTACTTATTCCCATTCATAGCTAGTCAACTCACAAGAGCTATACTCTATAAATGAGAAACTGCCTTAATATCAATGAACAATTATTCACTTTGTATCCCTTTTACTCATCACCAGTTTATGGAGTGTCTATATTCTCAGCACTGGGGTAGTTATGCTGAAATAACTGAATACAGAACTTGTATCTCTGCCCCCAATAATACTTTCCATATGTTTCTTTCATTTTGCTATAGATACCTAATTGCATGTTCAAGTCAAACAATTATTCACTTTGTATCCCTTTTACTCATCACCAGTTTATGGAGTGTCTATATTCTCAGCACTGGGGTAGTTATGCTGAAATAACTGAATACAGAACTTGTATCTCTGCCCCCAATAATACTTTCCATATGTTTCTTTCATTTTGCTATAGATACCTAATTGCATGTTCAAGTCATATTGACCAAGAAGATTCACTGACTACGAGCTATTATTTTGCAAAATATTTAAGGTCACATATGATTTAACCTTGAATAAAACAATGAAACATGAAAACTCTGAGAAAATTTCAGATTTTGGTTTCATTGACAGATTTTTCTCTCTGTATGCAAACTCGAAGAAATTTTACAGAAGAAAAATGCTGAAACTATAAGGTCTTTTTAAAATCACAGCTACATCAAAATGAAATGTTTTCTTCTTGCTGAGATATATTTTCTAGGGCCAACACTGCTCCTCCAGTCAAAGTCAGGAGTATAGCCCACTAAGGACCATTCAAAACCAGGCAATACTCCAGTACCTTAGGAAGGGTCCCCATCCATGCCTGCCACTGAGCTCTCATAATCTTCATTTGGCTGACTAAACCATACCAACGCTCAAGCCAATCCTACAAAATACTAGCTGTTCCCATTCATAGGAAAACCCTGGTGTAAAGCAGCTGTCCTGAGTCAGGCATCCCAGGCCCTTGTGAATGCTCTGAGTGATTGTACACTAGCCAGGCTACAGCCTTCACGCCTTCCTCCCGGGCTCACGCCTTCCTCCCGGGCTCACGCCTTCCTCCCGGGCTCACGCCCTCCTCCCGGGCTCACGCCCTCCTCCCGGGCTCACCCCTTCCTCCCGGGCTCACCCCTTCCTCCCGGGCTCACCCCTTCCTCCCGGGCTCCCGCCTTCCTCCCGGGCTCCCGCCTTCCTCCCGGGCTCCCGCCTTCCTCCTGGGCTCCAGCCTAGATGACTAGATTTTCCCTACAATGTGAGAGTGCTACTCTCCCTATCTGTCTCTACTCTTCAGCCACACTGGACTTCTAGTTCATCAAATAAGACCCCAAGGGCCTTCCTTCTACACACTTTCGGATATGCATCCTATGCTGGTTTTCAACAAAAGGAACACTTACGGAAAGGCACCTTTCTGGTTGCCCAGAGCACCTCAGTCCCTGCTGTCACACTCTCCTGAGGCCCTTCTTTGCATTATAGTTGCATAGCTTGCATTCAGTAGCTGACTTCCTTACGAGACCACGCATTCTATAAAAGCCAGATACCATGCCTGTCTTGATTATGTTTTTATTCAAGGCTCCTATCACAGTGCCAGTGAAACAGTTGTAGCTGCTTAATAGTTTTCTTCATGAATAAATGAATTCAAAATTAACCAGAAAAATGAACTCCAGTCAAAAGGACACATAAGACATAGAGAGTGTGAGAACTTGTTTTCAACTTCTGAAGAACTACATCACAGTCAGATGAAGGTCTATTCATTCTTAAGTCCAAAATTAAAAAAAAAAAATCTATCAGGGTTGGATTGGAGGTGGGATAGGAGGGAGGTCCAAGGGGGAGGGGATATATGCATACATATAACTGATTCACTTCCTTGTGCAGGAGAAATTAACATAACATTGTGAAGTTGTAAAGCAATTACATTCCAATAAAAAATAAATTTTTAAAAATCTTACAGTTTTAAGTGATTCTCCGATCTGGCCATCTCTGTGCAATTTTGCCTTAGCTTTTTTTGCTAGGCTTTATCAGGAAGATTCAAATCTATAAATGTGTGCTATAAGGAGACAGCACTGGTTGTAAAAAAAAAAAAAAAAATCAACTCTCATTTCATGGCAGTGTGACCTTGAGAAAGTCATCTGATCTCTGAATTCACATACAGAATCACATGTATGTGATTCTTGAGGTCACATACATGAAAGAATTTTCCAAATTGCAAAAGGCTGGACACATGTAAGAAACTCTTCCAATGTTGAAAATATATGAGAATTTCAAATGGAAGAACATAGAATTTTAGGACTAGAGAGCCCAAACAAATTTCCCTTGTAAGCCAATGACTAAATGACGAGGCCAGAGAGCATGAACACAGTGCCTGGGAGCTCTCCAGCAACTCTGCCCTCCAGACAGCACCGTCACTCTTGCCAAAAAGGAGGCTGGATGCTGATTTTATTCAAATAGATTCAATTCCATCAGATTCCCATGATAAAAATATTTTCCCATTTTGTCCATGAATTTGCAATGAAGTTCAACAATGTATAAAAGTTGCTGAAGCATGAACACAAGCTAAATGGATCTAGGCTTATGAGTGGGGATGGCCTCATACTTGTAATTCAACCATTGTCTTCTGAGAGGCTAAGCTGATATATTTTAATATTAAGGGAGAATGGCCCCATTAGGGAAACCTAAGAATGCAGTGTCACAGTACAGAGAAATAATCCAGCCCTGATGTAATCAAGGACATATTACTACTAACAGGAACCCTGAGAGCAGCACCTCATGCCAGACCATGCCAGGTGGTTCAATAAAACAGAGAGCTTAAGATTCTATATATGCAAACTCCAGGAGATAGTGAAGGGCAAGGAGGCCTGGTGTGCTGCAGTCCATGCGGTAGCAAAGAGTTGGACATGACTTAGCGATGGAACAAGATTCTACATTTTTCCATGCTTGCTTATCTTATCATTAATCATTCAGTAAACTTTTTGAGATTTTACAATGGTCATATGCATGCAAAAAAAAAAAGGTATATGTAGGCACAATTGGACAATTGGAAGGAGTTTCATCCTGGAGAAGGCACTGCTGTGGATGCAAGGAGGCAAGCACTAGAGGAAAAGCTTAGTCAGAGGCTGGTGTTGTTTGTGGTCTGGTGAGCTTGGGTTCCAAAAATGTTGCTTCCCATCTGGAACTATGAAGGACACAGGGACTCTTATGGTGGGAGCAAAGAGTCAAGGTTAGCCCCTACGGGTCATAGCAGATCTTAAGCTGGCCCACCAAACTATCTTTCCACTGATAACAACTTTTTCAAAAAAAAAAAAATAGCAATCTAAAAGAAGCTGCCAATGGAAACCCAGAGGCTGCTCACTGTGAACTGCCCTCCCAGATGTTGAGAGGGACCGGAGCCAAGTTACCTGTGGATTCCCCTCATCAGAGTGCCATGTCACAGGGCCTCCCTGACTGCAGGTTCTCACTGCCTGCTAATTGTTTCCTGTATTCCTTGCTCTCCTGATGAAATTAGCTGGCAAAGAAACCCAAGATTCCCACTGGAATCTGCTAGGCTCTCTGCCTTTGAAGAGACTGAAGTTTTACTTGGGCATTAATGATGTAGCTATTGCCAAATACATAAAATGAATGCAAACGGTCTACAGTCATGTATGTATGAGCCACTCCAAACACCCCAGAGAAATTCACTCTGCTGCCTGTATATTTGGTGAGCATTAAAAAAAAAAAAAAAAGGGGAAGAAGCCATTTAGCTTTCAGAAGCAGACCCTCTAGTAATCATGGGAACTAAAATGTCAGTTTTGAGGAATGGAAATTTTGTGTGAGTAACTCCTCCAGGGTCCCCTCTGCCCCACCCAGTGTTTTGTGTGTGGCTTTAGAAGGAGGATCTTTATTGATATTCTGCATATAGCCCAGCAAGCTCTATCCAGGGGCTCCAACTTTCTACAAATTTTCCTAATGAATCCCTAGGCAAAGAAGAAGAGTTACATGATGCTCCCAGAACAGGCTTCCAATCAAACCATTGTCTGTGGAAATAGAAATAAACCCTAATATCCCCATGTGCTATACACAATTCTTATTTTTCTGGCTTGCCTTGGAGGATTCCACCTAGATTACGTGACAAGTTTTGAGATTTTTTCAAGAAGCTACTTCTGCCTGACTGAGGCTTTAACCATAATATAGCTTATAAGAATGAGATGGTCAAACTGAAAGCAGGCATTGGGTCTTCTTGTGACCTAGACTTCTTTTGCTATAAAGGCTCTGAGTCCCCGTATTAGACTTGAATAGCAGGTGACAAAAACAGGTTGTGGGCAGGAAAGTTCTGCAAAGCCTCAGCAATTTTAACTCTCTTATTCCAGCTCACTAACAGATATCAGTAAAAAGCATTTTGTCCTATTCAGCTTCTTGCCTTCACTGTCTCCATTTCATTTATCCTGTATCTATTTTCTATATTCTCCAAATTGAAATAATCTCCCCACTTGAAATTCTTCTCACCAAGGAAAAGAATTTCTTTTAAAGGAGACCAAATGAACCTAACAGGCATATACAGAACATTCCCCCAAACGCAGCATAATATACACTCCTCTTGGGCACAAATGGAACATTTTCCAGGACAGATTACATGTTCTGTCACAAAAGAGCTCTTAACAAACTTAAGAAGATTGAAATCATACTAAATATTCTGTCTGACCATAATGAGATGAAACTAGAAATCAATAACAGAAGGAAAACAACTGGAGAACTTATAAATACACGGAAATTAAATAACACATTCTTGAACAACAAAGAGATCAAAGAAGAAATAAAATAAAGAAGTTATAAAATATCTTGAGGAGATTCTTTAAAAAACTGGAAATAGAACTGCCTTATGACCCAGCAATCCCACTACTGGGCATACACACCGAGGAAACCAGAACTGAAAGAGACACGTGTACCCCAATGTTCATCACAGCACTGTTTATAATAGCCAGGACATGGAAGCAACCTAGATGTCCATCAGTAGACGAATGGATAAGAAAGCTGTGGTACATATACACAATGGAGTATTACTCAGCCATTAAAAAGAATCCACTGAATCAGTTCTAATGAGGTGGATGAAACTGGAGCCTATTATACAGAGTGAAGTAAGCCAAAAAGAAAAAAACATATATATAATTCCATATATATGGAATTTAGAAAGATGGTAATGATAACCCTGTATGTGAGACAGCAAGAGACACAGATATATAGAACAGTCTTCTGGACTCTGTGGGAAAGGGCGAGGGTGGGATGATTTGGAAGAATGGCATTGAAACATGTATAATATCATATAAGAAATGGATCACCAGTCCAGGTTCGATGCACGATACAGGATGCTTGGGGCTGGTGCACTGGGATGGCCCAGAAGGATGGTACGGGAAGGGAGGTGGGAGGGGGGTTCAGGATGGGGAACATATGTACACCCGTGGCGGATTCATGTTGATGTATGACAAAACCAATACAATATTGTAAAGAAATTAGCCTCCAATTAAAATAAATATATATATTTTTTAAAATCTTGACAAAAATGAAAAAAAAAAATACAATACACAGCAAAAGAAAATAGAGACATTTATAGCTGTAAACACAAATTTAAAAAAAAGAAAAATCTCAAATAGATAATCTAACTTTTCACCTCATGTAACCAGAAAAAGAAGAACAAACTGAGGTCAAAGCTATCAGAAGGAAAGAAATAATACAAATTAGAGCAGAAATAAAGGAACTAGAGGATAGAAAAACAATAGAAAAAATAAATGAAACTAAGAGTTGGGTTTTTCAAACATCTACAAAATTGATAAACCCATTAACCAAGAAAAAAGAGAAAAGAAAGTAATATTAAAAAATAAAGAGGAGAAGCATTATAACTGATACTACAGAAATATGTAAGAACATAAGAGACCACTGTGAATAATTATATGCCAATGAACGGGAAAACTTAGAAGAAATGGATAAATTTCTAGAAACATTACTGTTCAGTCACTAAGTCACGTCCAACTCATTGCAACCTCATGGACTGTAGCACGCAGGCTCCTCGGTCCTCCACTATCTCCTGGAGTTTGCTCAAATTCATGTCCATTGAGTCTGTGATGTCATTCAAACATCTTATTCTCTGACACCCCCTTCCCTCAATCTGTCACTCTCCTGCCCTCAGTCTTTTCCAGAATTAGGGTCTTTGCCAATGAGTCAACTCTTCACATCAGGTAGAAAATACTGGAGCTTCAATACGGCAGGCTCCTCGGTCCTCCACTATCTCCTGGAGTTTGCTCAAATTCATGTCCATTGAGTCTGTGACGTCATTCAAACATCTTATTCTCTGACACCCCCTTCCCTCAATCTGTCACTCTCCTGCCCTCAGTCTTTTCCAGAATTAGGGTCTTTGCCAATGAGTCAACTCTTCACATCAGGTAGAAAATACTGGAGCTTCAACTTCAGCTTCAGCATCAGTCCTTCCAGTGAATATTCAGGGTTGATTTCCTTTAGGACTGACTGGTTTGATCTCCTTGCAGTCTCCAAGTGACTCTCAAGAGTCTTCAGTATTACAGTTCAAAACCAGTTCAGCGCTCAGCCTTCTTTATGGTCCAACTCACATCTGTACATGACTACCGGAAAAACTATAGCTTTGACTGTCTGCACTTTTGTGGGCAAAATGATGTCTCTGTTTTGTAACATGCTGTCTGTCTATGTTTGTCATAGCTTTCTTCCAAGGAGCAAGCTTTTCTTAATTTCATGGCTGCAGTCACTGTCCACAGTGATTTTGGATCCCAAGAAGAGAAAATCTGTCACTGCTTCCACTTTTTCCCCATCTATTTGCCATGAAGTGATGGACTGGATGCCATGATCTTAGTGTTTTCAATGTTGAGGGTTTTTTTTATTTTTTAAATATAAATTTATTTAATTGGAGGTTAATTACTTTACAATATTGTATTGGTTTTGCCATACATCAACATGAATCCGCCACAGGTATACACATGTTCCCAATGTTCAATGCAGCACTGTTTACAATAGCCAGGACATGGAAGCAACCTAGATGTCCATCAGCAGATGAATGGATAAGAAAGCTGTGGTACATATACACAATGGAGTATTACTCAGCCATTAAAAAGAATACATTTGAATCAATGTTGAGTTTTAAGCCAGCTTTTTCACTCTCCTCTTTCATCTTCATCAAGGGGCTCTTTAGTTCCTCTTCACTTTCTTCCATTAGAGTAGTATCACCTGTATATCTGAGGTTATTGATATTTCTCCCTGAAATCTTGATCCCAGCTTGTGATTCCCCTAGCCTGGCATTTTGCATGATGTACTACACATATAAGTTAAATAAGCAGTGTGACAATATACAGCCTTGACATACTCCTTTCCCAATTTGGAACCAGTCCATTGTTCCATGTAAGGTTCTAACTGTTGTTTCTTGACCTGAATATAGGTTTCTCGGGAGACAGGTAAGGTGGTCTGGTACTCCCATCTCTTTAAGAATTTTCCACAGTTGGTCATGATCCACAAAGTCAAAGGCTTTAGCATAGTCAATGAAGCAGATGTTTTTTTCTGGAACTCCCTTGCTTTCTCCATGATCCAACGAATGCTGACAATTTGATCTCTGGTTCCTCTGCCTTTTCTAAAGCCAGCTTGTACCTTAAGGAGTTCTCAGTTCATGTACTGCTAAAGCTTTGCTTGAAGGATTTTGAGCATAACCTTGCTAGCATGTGAAATGAGTGCAACTGTGTGGTAACTTGAACATTCTTTGGCATTGCCCTTCTTTGGGATTGGAATAACTGACATTTTCCAGTCTTGTGGCCACTGCTGAGTTTTCCAAATTTGCTGACATACTGATTGCAATACTTTAACACCATTATCTTTTAGGATTTTAAATAGCTCAGATGGAACTCTATCACCTCCACTAGCTTTGCCTGTAGTAATGCTTCCTAAGGTCCACTTGACCTCACACCCTAAAATGCCTGGCTCTACATGAGTGACCACACCATCATGGTTATCTGGGTCAGCAAGACCTTTTAATGAGATCCTTGCCAGGTACTGCAATCTTGGTTGTAGATTTTTCCCTTTCAGTGCTTTAAATATATCCCACCATTTCCTTCTGGCCTGCAGTCTCTGCTGAAAGATCAGCTATTGAGCATATGAAGTTTCTCTTGTATGTTTCTTGTTGCTTCTCCTTTGCTGTTTTTAATATTCTTTCTTTGTGTTTAGTCTTTGTTAGTCTGATTAATATGGTGTCTCCTTGGGTTTATCCTGTATGGGACTCTTTGTGCCTTTTGGATTTGATTGACTATTTCCTTTTCCATGTTGGGGAAATTTTCAACTCTAATCTCTTCAAAAATTTTCTCAAACCCTTTCTTTTTCTCTTCTTCTTCTGGGACCCCTATAATTCAAATGTTGGTGCATTTGACGTTGTCCCAGAGGTCTCTAAGACTATCCTCGGTTCTTTTCATTCTTTTTACTTTATTCTGCTCTTCAGAAGTTATTTCCATCATTTATCTTCCAGCTCACTGATTTGTTCTTCTGCTTCAGATATTCTGCTATTGATTCCTTCTAGAGTATTTTTAATTTCAGTAATTGTGTTGTTTGTCTCTGTATGTTCATTCTTTAATTCTTCTAGGTCTTTGTTAACTGATTCTTGCATTTTCTCCATTTTGTTTTCAAAGTTTTTGATCATCTTTATTATCATTATTCTGAATTCTTTTCCAGGTAGTTTGCCTATTTCCCCTTCATCTATTTGGACTTCTGTGTTTCTAGTTTGGTCCTTCATTTGTGTAGTATTTCTCTGCCGTATTATTATTTTTTTTTTAACTTATTGTGCTTGAAGTCTCCTCTCCCAGGCTTCAAGGTTGAATTCTTTCTTTTTTTTTGGTTTCTGCCCTCCTAAGGTTGGTCCGGTGGTTTGTGCAAGCTTCCTATAGGGTGAGATTTGTGCTGAGTTTTTGTTTGTTTTTCCTCTGATGGGCAGGGCTGAGTGAGGTGGCAATCCTGTCTGCTGATGATTGGGTTTGTATTTTTGTTTTCTTTGTTGTTTAGATGAGGTGTCCTGCACAGGGTGCTGCTGGTGGTTGAGTAATGCTGGGCCTTGTATTCAAGCATCCTTTGTATGAGTTCTCACTATTTGATACTCCCTAGCATTAGTTCTCGGAGAAGGCAACAGCACCCCACTCCAGTACTCTTGCCTGGAAAATCCCACAGGTGGAGGAGCCTGGTAGGCCACCATCCATGAGGTCGCTAAGAGTTGGACACAACTGAGCGACTTCACTTTCACTTTTCACTTTCATGCATTGGAGAAGGAAATGGCAACTCACTCCAGTGTTCTTGCCTGGAGAATCCCAGGGATGGAAGAGCCTGGTGGGCTGCTGTCTATGAGGTCACACAGAAAGCGTTAGTTCTCTGGTTGTCTAGGGTCTTATTATAGTCAGTGCTCCCACTCCAAAGGCTCAGAGATCGACCTCTCTCCAAAGACCAGTCTAGGTCCAATCTACCAAGAGGAATTTCACTGGAAATGAAAGGGCTTTTACTTGAATTCCAAAAGCCAGTGCACAAGAACACAATGGTGATCTCTGACACAGTGGAAAATGCTGCCCTGCCCCCAGCCTGAGCCATGAGCCCTTAGAATGTAAAGAGAAACACTGAGAGCTTGGAGCCTTGGAAGAGCTTGGAAACTAAAGCTCTCTGAGCCTCTTCCTGCACAGCCCTATTTCTGCTGATAAGGATGAGAGCTTTCTTTAATATTTTAATATTATAGCATTCAAAATAACTACACTTGATTATGACTTTTGCCAGATTGTAGAATTTGAGTTTTTAGTAGGAGAGCAGATAAATCATATTTGCTATAGCAACTACTATGTCCATTCTTATTTTTGTTATCTTGTTTCATGCTAATTGCTAATTTTCTGTTATTTCTATTATGCTTCATCTTTTTTATAGACTTTTGCTTTTATATTCCATAGTATTTAGAAGGTAGAAATCAAGTTCTTAATCACATGAATATTGTAAACATATGGTGGCTCAGAGGTTAAAGCGTCTGCCTCTAATGCGGGAGACCAGGGTTCGATCCCTGGGTCGGGAAGATCCCCTGGAGAAGGAAATGGCAATCCACTCCAGTATTCTTGCCTGGAGAATCCCACGGACAGAGAAGCCTAGTAGGTTACAGTCCACGGGGTCGCAAAGAGTCGGACACGACTGTGCGACTGAACGGAACGGACTGATGGTTAAATTTGCATTTGATAGTGAAGAAATAACAACTTCCAAAGTCTCATAAGCATAACAAGAAATTTTGTGCACATATCTTTCCTATTCATTCTGTCCCTTTATTTCTAGAAGTTTATAGGTTTCTACTAAGTGATATGTGAGATGAGTGAATGAAAGTCGCTTAGTCATGTCCAACTTTTTGTGACCCAATGGACTATATAGTCCATGGAATTCTCCAGGCCAGAATACTGGAATGGGTAGCCTTTCCCTTCTCCAGGGGATCTTCCCAACTCAGGGATTGAACCCAGATCTCCCACATTGCAGACAGATTCTTTACCAGCTGAGCCACAGAGAAGCCCAAGAATACTGGTGTGGATAGTCTATCCCTTCTCCACCAAATCTTCCCAACCCAAGAAATGAATGGACTGATATTTGGTCAGCAATTCCCATACAACAAATGGCAGGTGTCTTGATTATTCAGTTCCCTTAACTTACTGGCTGTAAATATCACTGGCTGAGGATCCAGATGATTACTATACACTAAACAGATTTAGAATAAAAATTAAGCAATATATAAGTGTTTATAATACAAATTTGTAACCATGCTTTTCAAAATTTTTTCTTATACACAGATCATATATTCTATGTTGCTTTTCTTTCATGTTGTCTTTAAGGCCTTTCATGCAAAAATCAAAGACTGTAAAATTGGATTACACCTTTAAAGTATTTGTTTGTTTTAGGATAGTTTAATAGTACCTGGCTATCTCATAAGATATATTGTTGCCTTTTGACATGAAGAATGATTTGACTTAGCACAGAATTTTCTTTTTGTGTTTCAGATAAGAAACATTTGATAAGTGTTTGTGAGAAAAATAAGCCTGATTATAGTTCCCTTTATGAAACTGATTTATTTTGCCATTATGTGTTTCTTCTTTCTCCTTAAAATGAAAGACCTTGACAGATCTGACTAGTAGTTGGCCTCTTTATTAATTGTATCTACTACTCAATAAGTTCATTTGAATTATAGATTCAGACCTTCTTTTAGTTCAAGGACAGATTCTATGTTCCCTTTGATAATTGTTACTCTTCATAGAAATCAAGTGTATTTTTATGGAACAACTAGAATCTTAGTGTGAATCTCCAATACCTGCCTTCCATATCCATCAATCTCTTTGTCTCTTTGTCTTTTTCTCTTTGCTTCAAGACAGTTTTTTTTGTTGTTGTTGTTGTTGCTTTTAATTCCTGTTACTGAATTTATTTTGTACTGTATCAATTTAGCACTCTAAGGATCCCAAAGTCTGTATTTCCACTGCTGCATTTTGGGTTGTCTTAAACTACTTTTCATAGATGTGTATAAGAGACAGTATCTAAGATGAACAGGTGGCAGGATGAGTTGGAGGGCTTTTGCTTTAAAGATTTACAAAATTTGATATTGTTATCCACCTAAAACATAGTCTGAGGACTCTGGAGACAGAGAGGGTATTCCAGGCGCAAGGAAGCGGTGAAGATGCTCTGGAAGCAAGAGAAAAAATGAAAAGGTGTAATCAAGGACAAAATCTTGGTCTGTATTTGTTTCTTTGAAGATTCTTGTGCTTGCCTCTGATCTTCCCCAAATGGAAACTATGATAATAGTATGCAATGAAAAAAAATGAATATCAGAATAGAGATTTGGGATACGCTTTCAGATTCACTCTAAAGCATTCAGAACTTAAGCTCTAAATTCTAAATTAATCCATATTTTCTTGTACTAAATTCTGTTCTTCGTAGGATTACTCAGGGATACGCTTTTTAAAAAAAAAAAAACACATAAAAATATGACTTTTTTTTTAAATTTTTTCAAACCAAAATAAAACAAGAGTTAATTCCAAAGAATATAACTGTTTCCTATAAACATACAGATGGTTATCTGGGTCAGCAAGACCTTTTAATGAGATCCTTGCCAGGTACTGCAATCTTGGTTGTAGATTTTTCCCTTTCAATGCTTTAAATATATCCCACCATTCCCTTCTGGCCTGCAGTCTCTGCTGAAAGATCAGCTGTTGAGCATATGAAGTTTCTCTTGTATGTTACTTGTTGCTTCTCCTTTGCTGCTTTTAATATTCTTTCTTTGTGTTTAGTCTTTGTTCGTTTGATTAATATGGTGTCTCCTTGGGTTTATCCTGTATGGGACTCTTTGTGCCTTTTGGATTTGATTGACTATTTCCTTTTCCATGTTGGGGAAATTTTCAACTCTAATCTCTTCAAAAATTTTCTTAAACCCTTTCTTTTTCTCTTCTTCTTCTGGGACCCCTATAATTCAAATGGTGCATTTGACGTTGTCCCAGAGGTCTCTAAGACTATCCTCAGTTCTTTTCATTCTTTTTACTTTATTCTGCTCTTCAGAAGTTATTTCCACCATTTATCTTCCAGCTCACTGATCTGTTCTTCTGCTTCGGATATTCTGCTATTGATTCCTTTTAGAGTATTTTTAATTTCAGTAATTGTGTTGTTTGTCTCTGTATATTCATTCTTTAATTCTTCTAGGTCTTTGTTAACTGATTCTTGCATTTTCTCCATTTTGTTTTCAAGGTTTTTGATCATCTTTATTATCATTATTCTGAATTCTTTTCCAGGTAGTTTGCCTATTTCCCCTTCATCTATTTGGACTTCTGTGTTTCTAGTTTGGTCCTTCATTTGTGTAGTATTTCTCTGCCGTATTATTATTTTTTTTTAACTTATTGTGCTTGAAGTCTCCTCTCCCAGGCTTCAAGGTTGAATTCTTTCTTTCTTTTGGTTTCTGCCCTCCTAAGGTTGGTCCAGTGGTTTGTGCAAGCTTCCTATAGGGTGAGATTTGTGCTGAGTTTTTGTTTGTTTTTCCTCTGATGGGCAGGGCTGAGTGAGGTGGCAATCCTGTCTGCTGATGATTGGGTTTGTATTTTTGTTTTCTTTGTTGTTTAGATGAGGTGTCCTGCACAGGGTGCTGCTGGTGGCTGAGTAATGCTGGGCCTTGTATTCAAGCATCCTTTGTATGAGTTCTCACTATTTGATACTCCCTAGCATTAGTTCTCAGAGAAGGCAACAGCACCCCACTCCAGTACTCTTGCCTGGAAAATCCCACAGGTGGAGGAGCCTGGTAGATTTTGGTTTCTGCCCTCCTAAGGTTGGTCCAGTGGTTTGTGCAAGCTTCCTATAGGGTGAGATTTGTGCTGAGTTTTTGTTTGTTTTTCCTCTGATGGGCAGGGCTGAGTGAGGTGGCAATCCTGTCTGCTGATGATTGGGTTTGTATTTTTGTTTTCTTTGTTGTTTAGATGAGGTGTCCTGCACAGGGTGCTGCTGGTGGTTGAGTAATGCTGGGCCTTGTATTCAAGCATCCTTTGTATGAGTTCTCACTATTTGATACTCCCTAGCATTAGTTCTCGGAGAAGGCAACAGCACCCCACTCCAGTACTCTTGCCTGGAAAATCCCACAGGTGGAGGAGCCTGGTAGGCCACCATCCATGAGGTCGCTAAGAGTTGGACACAACTGAGCGACTTCACTTTCACTTTTCACTTTCATGCATTGGAGAAGGAAATGGCAACCCACTCCAGTGTTCTTGCCTGGAGAATCCCAGGGATGGAAAAGCCTGGTGGGCTGCTGTCTATGAGGTCACACAGAAAGCGTTAGTTCTCTGGTTGTCTAGGGTCTTATTATAGTCAGTGCTCCCACTCCAAAGGCTCAGAGATCGACCTCTCTCCAAAGACCAGTCTAGGTCCAATCTACCAAGAGGAATTTCACTGGAAATGAAAGGGCTTTTACTTGAATTCCAAAAGCCAGTGCACAAGAACACAATGGTGATCTCTGACACAGTGGAAAATGCTGCCCTGCCCCCAGCCTGAGCCATGAGCCCTTAGAATGTAAAGAGAAACACTGAGAGCTTGGAGCCTTGGAAGAGCTTGGAAACTAAAGCTCTCTGAGCCTCTTCCTGCACAGCCCTATTTCTGCTGATAAGGATGAGAGCTTTCTTTAATATTTTAATATTATAGCATTCAAAATAACTACACTTGATTATGACTTTTGCCAGATTGTAGAATTTGAGTTTTTAGTAGGAGAGCAGATAAATCATATTTGCTATAGCAACTACTATGTCCATTCTTATTTTTGTTATCTTGTTTCATGCTAATTGCTAATTTTCTGTTATTTCTATTATGCTTCATCTTTTTTATAGACTTTTGCTTTTATATTCCATAGTATTTAGAAGGTAGAAATCAAGTTCTTAATCACATGAATATTGTAAACATATGGTTAAATTTGCATTTGATAGTGAAGAAATAACAACTTCCAAAGTCTCATAAGCATAACAAGAAATTTTGTGCACATATCTTTCCTATTCATTCTGTCCCTTTATTTCCAGAAGTTTATAGGTTTCTACTAAGTGATATGTGAGATGAGTGAATGAAAGTCGCTTAGTCATGTCCAACTTTTTGTGACCCAATGGACTATATAGTCCATGGAATTCTCCAGGCCAGAATACTGGAATGGGTAGCCTTTCCCTTCTCCAGGGGATCTTCCCAACTCAGGGATTGAACCCAGATCTCCCACATTGCAGACAGATTCTTTACCAGCTGAGCCACAGAGAAGCCCAAGAATACTGGTGTGGATAGTCTATCCCTTCTCCACCAAATCTTCCCAACCCAAGAAATGAATGGACTGATATTTGGTCAGCAATTCCCATACAACAAATGGCAGGTGTCTTGATTATTCAGTTCCCTTAACTTACTGGCTGTAAATATCACTGGCTGAGGATCCAGATGATTACTATACACTAAACAGATTTAGAATAAAAATTAAGCAATATATAAGTGTTTATAATACAAATTTGTAACCATGCTTTTCAAAATTTTTTCTTATACACAGATCATATATTCTATGTTGCTTTTCTTTCATGTTGTCTTTAAGGCCTTTCATGCAAAAATCAAAGACTGTAAAATTGGATTACACCTTTAAAGTATTTGTTTGTTTTAGGATAGTTTAATAGTACCTGGCTATCTCATAAGATATATTGTTGCCTTTTGACATGAAGAATGATTTGACTTAGCACAGAATTTTCTTTTTGTGTTTCAGATAAGAAACATTTGATAAGTGTTTGTGAGAAAAATAAGCCTGATTATAGTTCCCTTTATGAAACTGATTTATTTTGCCATTATGTGTTTCTTCTTTCTCCTTAAAATGAAAGACCTTGACAGATCTGACTAGTAGTTGGCCTCTTTATTAATTGTATCTACTACTCAATAAGTTCATTTGAATTATAGATTCAGACCTTCTTTTAGTTCAAGGACAGATTCTATGTTCCCTTTGATAATTGTTACTCTTCATAGAAATCAAGTGTATTTTTATGGAACAACTAGAATCTTAGTGTGAATCTCCAATACCTGCCTTCCATATCCATCAATCTCTTTGTCTCTTTGTCTTTTTCTCTTTGCTTCAAGACAGTTTTTTTTGTTGTTGTTGTTGTTGCTTTTAATTCCTGTTACTGAATTTATTTTGTACTGTATCAATTTAGCACTCTAAGGATCCCAAAGTCTGTATTTCCACTGCTGCATTTTGGGTTGTCTTAAACTACTTTTCATAGATGTGTATAAGAGACAGTATCTAAGATGAACAGGTGGCAGGATGAGTTGGAGGGCTTTTGCTTTAAAGATTTACAAAATTTGATATTGTTATCCACCTAAAACATAGTCTGAGGACTCTGGAGACAGAGAGGGTATTCCAGGCGCAAGGAAGCGGTGAAGATGCTCTGGAAGCAAGAGAAAAAATGAAAAGGTGTAATCAAGGACAAAATCTTGGTCTGTATATTCCATTTTAGCCTTTTACTGCATTATAATTTTCTATATCTCCATTATGGAACTTTTCGAAGACACAAAGAGATGTTTTCAATGATGTCTTCTTTGTTGCTAGAGCAAACTCATTACTTGTAGAGATTCTTTTTTTCGTATCTATAGAGTTGTATTCTTTTCTATTACATTGCAATATATTTTTACAGAGCCTATAATTATTTTTTAAACTTTATTGAAGCATTATTTACATAAATGAAATTCACCCATTTTAAACATGTAGTATGATGAATTTTGGTAATTGTCTACAAACAGGTATCTTCTACCACAATCAAAAATAACACTATTTGTACCATCTCAAGTGTTTTCTCTTGCTCTTTAGTAGGAAATCCCTTTTGGCATCCCCTGCCTCTACAAAACCATGATATGATTTCTGTACCTATAATTTTTTCTTNAAACATGTAGTATGATGAATTTTGGTAATTGTCTACAAACAGGTATCTTCTACCACAATCAAAAATAACACTATTTGTACCATCTCAAGTGTTTTCTCTTGCTCTTTAGTAGGAAATCCCTTTTGGCATCCCCTGCCTCTACAAAACCATGATATGATTTCTGTACCTATAATTTTTTCTTTTCTATAACTTTATATAAATGGAATAATGTGGTATTTTTTCTGTGTTTGATTTCTGATACTTAGTATAATGTTTGGGGTAACTATCTATTTTCTTCTTGTATTAATATTGTGTATCTTATTATTTAGCTCTATGGACATGAGTATGAGCAAGCTCCATGAGTTGGTGATAGACAGGGAAGCCTAGCATGCTGAGGTCCACGGGGTCACAAAGAGTCAGACACGACTGAGAGACTGAACTGAACTGATTCTGTAATTCTACATTTTTTTTCAGTTCAGTTCAGTCACTCAGTCGTGTCTGTCTCTTTGTGACCCCATGAACCACAGCACGCCAGGCCTCCCTGTCCATCACCAACTTCCAGAGTTCACTCAGACTCACGTCCATCGAGTCAGTGATGCCA
>SJYT01063800.1:0-17598 GCA_006410635.1 Cephalophus harveyi
CACATGTATTGATTTATAATTAGTCTATATCTTTTTTCAATTAGCAGTTGTATATATTGATTATTATTTTTTAGTACAGAACAGTCATGAAACTAACACTAGGTTCATTTTTTTCTCTCTTGTGCTTTTAATTGGAAACTAATTTATTGCTCCTAATTTGGCAGAATGCTATTCTAAGTAAATATACTTTCACTGTTAATTTCTTTAAAATGGGCCATATGAGAAGAACAAAAAAGTTTTGTTTTTGAAATAAGATATTTATGGTGGCTTCCCAGGTAGCTCAGTGGTAAAAAAAAAAATCCACTTGCTAATGCAAGAGACACAGTTTCAATCTCTGGGTTGGGAATATCCCCTAGAGAAGGAAATGGCAACTCACTCCACTACTCTTGCCTGGGAAATATCAGCGACAGAGAATCCTGGTGGGCTACAATCCATGGGATCACTAAGAGTCAGACACGACTGAGCAGCTGAGCACACATATATGGTGAGCACAGAGAGAGTCCAGGTGGAACTGAAAGCCCAGAAGTAACCACAGGATCAGCCCAAAGTGGCCCCAGCCTGTTTTTAACAGGATACTGAGTTGTTTTTCAGAGATACCTGAGCAAAACCATGAGTCACAAAGCTGAAGCACGCTCAGAGGAAGAAATTTTGACCTTGAAGAACAGAGGGAACCAAAGTTTCTATGCCTCTGCTACAAAATCAAAGAATGAGAGCAAGACCAGAACCTGAACTCTGGAACCCTTTTCAGAAGTGGTAGACTTACCTTTGTTCAACAGCAATATTCTCTGCAAAATTCTCCTTCGCTGTGGCCCAGCATTGCCTCATGGTATAAATTAAAAGGGGCTTCTCTGGTGGCCGAGATGGTAAAGAATCTGCCTGCAATGCAGGAGACCCAAGTGCTATACCTGGGTTGGGAAGATTCCGTAGAGAAGGGATCAGCAACCTACTCCAGTATTCTGGCCTGGAGAATTCCATGGACAGAGGAGCCTGGTGGGTTACAGTCCATGGGGTTGCAAAGAGTCAGACATGATTGACTAACACTCATTCTATAGCAATATTAAATTAATAAAAGTTAAAATAAAAAATATCAAACAAGAAACAGGGTTATCTAAAGTTGGGGAGTGGTGGGTGTTGAAAGCACCAAATTACAAATTTACAGCAAAAGGGAAAACTTTTATAATTAGTTTTCTCCTAATTTATAGAATTCCTGTTACAATAGCTGATATATAATAAAACAGAGTAGCATTAGTACTTAAAGAAAATGTTTTTTCACTTTAATTATATAAAAATTATTAATATTTGACTACATAATAACCCTTCATAGAATAATAACTTTGGGAGATAATATTTCTCATTTTTTCTTTTCTTAATAAATTGTGCCTTATAAATTTGTTCATTTTAAATTAGCATTATAAATAATATTAGTTTTTTATTTTAATCTAATAGTTTAAAATATTAGTTTTTTCTTTTAATCTAATAGTTTAGGTTTCTGACCTTATGATGCAAAAAAGTTTCATCAAATCTCTTAGGTTTCTAAAGGAAACAGTAACAGATTCTGCTTTTTAATTTGTATTAGTAAAATATCTATGAAATATTTTGTGTAATGTAAACCAGGTTTTATGCTTATTTTGTTTAATCAGAAAATCAACCCTTTGTGAAGTTCTATTTTATAGGTAAGAAAGCTGTTCTTCAAAGTGACTGACTACAAATTCATAAAACTAGGTAGTAACCGTTTCAGAATTGAAACAGTCTGACTCCAAAATTCATACTCTTTTGACTACTGTATTGTGTACCACATTTACAGAATAAAGTGTACTCCAAAGCAGAGTGCCATTAGTGGTCCAGGACACCACGGTGGCATAACATTCTCTTGCCATTTGGGAAATTCCACTTTGAATTCCACAGAAACTAAAAGGAAATTGAAACAGTTTATTCCAGGACCCTTAAATGCACCAGAAAAACTTCTTTACATTCATTATGACCAGCATCATTCTTTCTTTTCCCCTAATCTAGGGATAATGAAGTTCCAGTTAGCTAGACATACTATAATTCAAGATGTCAATTTCTATTCCTAAAAGAATTGTATGGTATAAAAGCTGAAAATGAATAGACATACATGGCTGAATATAGGTTGTTTTCCCAAGTGAGATCTTAAGTTGTAGCTTCTTGTTAAAGTAAGTTGATTTTTCTGTTTTATTTTTTGTTTCATTTGTAGTTCCTTTGGCCTTTTCTCTACCCTTAAAGATGAGAATCCAGTCTTACTTTCCTCTCTATGTGGGCTGCAAAAATATCTGGATATAACCTTTAATTACCCTGTCAGTGACGTTAGTTTTCTAATCCCTAGTGTCCAGCTTTCTTCATCAGATGACTGGCTATTTAACTTGAAGTACTTATCAGTGACCAGACTGTTTGAGAATGGAATGCATAAAACAAAATATGGAAACTAATAGAAGGACATTGATTCTCTGTCCTATCTGAAGATAGACCACAAATTAAGTAATAAAGTAACATTGCTGCTCATGACATTTCATTCCTATGGAGCTGAAATTAGCAATGCACAACCCATAGGTAGCAACATTAATCTCACAAACCATCTAGGTAGGAAACCATATGCAGATATCTTGCTCTTTATTGCTACCACATCAGGCCCATTGTAAAAATTTGTATTTTCAATAAATTAAGCCAAAAGTAACAAAGGGAATCAAATGGAACCTGTAATTTTGCACAAAACAAGACTGTTTTGTTCTTTTGGTTTATTGCATCTCAGTACCAGCTTTGTCTTTCCCAATTCAAAGTCTAATATTTTCATCTATGCATGTAGCAATGAAGACTGGCAGCTCTTAAAATTTGCCTCTGTGGAACCAACATTTCTACATATGCTTTGGCACTCAGGAATGAAAATCTCAGGGAGGAGTTGTCTAGAAGGTCATCAAGGAAACGGTGATGGTGGAGCATTATCCCTAAGGTGGCAATGCTTTTTTTCATTTAGGTGGATGCAGGGGTTGGGGTGGACAGCTTTCCTAGTAGAGAAGATCATACACATTGTGGCTTGATGAAATAGTGTGTGCTGGCAGAATGACAAGCATTTCAACATGAAAGCAACTTTGGGGATCTGAAAGATAAATATCTGAAAATCTATGCAAGGACCAAAAAAGAAAGGGGACTTTTTTGCTCTGCTAAGAGGAGTGGAATCCATCTTGTAGAACAGGGCTCTCCAACCCCCAAGGCATGGACAGGTCAGTCTGTGGCCTGTAAGGAACTGAGCCACACAAAAGGAGGTGAGCAATGGTCCAGGAAGCTAACCTCCATCTGTATTTACAGCTGCTCCCCATAGTTCACGTTACCACCTGAGTGCCACTTTCTGTCACATCAGCGGCAGCATTAGATTCTCATAGGAGTGTCAGATCAGATCAGATCAATCGCTCAGTCATGTCCAACTCTTTGCAACCTCATGAATTGCAGCACGCCAGGCCTCCCTGTCCATCACCAACTCCTGGAGTTCACTCAAACTCACATCCATCGAGTCGGTGATGCCATCCAGCCATCTCATCCTCTGTCGTCCCCTTTTCCTCCTGCCCCCAATCCCTCCCAGCATCAGAGTCTTTTCCAATGAGTCAACTCTTTGCATGAGGTGGCCAAAGAACTGTAGTTTCAGCTTTAGCTTCAATCCTTCCAAGAACACCAAACCTACTATAAACTGCATACATGAGGGATCTAGATTGCACACTCCTCATGAGAATCTAATGCATGATCATCTGATTCTGCATGATGTTGAGTTGTATAATTATTTCATTATCTATCACATTGTACTAATAATAGGAATAAAACTGAAAAGAGAAACTGTTAGTTGCTCAGTCATGTCTGACTCTTTGTGACCTCATGGACTGTAACCCACCAGACTCTTCTATCCATTGGATTTTCCAGACAAGAATACTGGAGTGGGTAGCCATTCCCTTCTCCAGGAGATTTTCCCAACCTAGGGATCGAACCTGGGTCTCTCGCATTGCAGGAAAATTCTTTACCAACTGGGCCAGCAGGGAAGCCCTCCTGGCCTATAAGTTCAGTTCAGTGGCTCAGTCATGTCCGATTCTTTGCAACCCCCTGGACTGCAGTACACCAGGCTTCCCTGTCCATCATGAACTCCCCCAGCTTGTGCAAACTCATGTCTACTGAGTCAGTGATGCCATCCAACCATCTCATCCTCTGTCATTCCCTTCTCCTTCTGACTTCAATCATTCTCAGAATCAGGGTCTTTTCAAATGAGTCAGTTCTTTGCATCAGGTGGCCAAAGTATTGGAGTTTCAGCTTCAGCATCAGTCCTTCAAATGAATATTCAGGACTGACTTCCTTTAAGAATAACTGGTTGGATCTCCTTTGCAGTCCAAGGGACTCTCAAGAGTCTTCTCCAACACCACAGTTCAAAAGCATCGATTCTTCAGTGCTCAGTTTTCTTTATAGTCCAACTCTTACATCCATACATGACTACTGGAAAACCAAAGCTTTGACTAGACAGACCTTTGTTGACAAAGTAATATCTCTACTTTTTAATACCCTGGTATATAGTGCTATATAATTTTTGTTACTATAAAATGTATAGGAGAAGGGGATGACAAAGGACGTGATGGTTGGATGGCATCACCAACTCGATGGACATGAGTTTGAGTAAGCTCCGGGAGTTGGTTATGGAAAGGGAAGCCTGTCTTGCTGCAGTCCATGGGGTTGCAAAGAGTCAGACAGGACTGAGCGACTAAACCTAACTGAACTGATTATAAAATGTTACTTTGATTACTTGAGTTACTCCACATTCACTTTATTAACCCCTTTCCAGATGCGAGTCACCATAATACTCAAATCTTAAGAACAGACAATTCCATGCCCTCCGAGAGTTTTGTGTATATAAGCTGTGCAGTAAAAACTGCTAGAATATAGGCAAATGAAGTGAAGAACTAAAGAGAAGTTGCTCAGTCATGTCCGACTCTTTGCAACCCCATGGACTATAGCCCACCAGGCTCCTCAGTCCATGGGATTTTCCGGGCATGAATATTGGAGTGGGTTGCCATTTCCTTCTCCAGGGGAACTTCCCGACCCAGGGATTGAACCCAGGTCTCTGGAATTGCAAGCAGACGCTTTACCATCTGAGCCACCAGGGAAGCCCACACACCAAACATCTTCCAGGGCTCAGATAGAAGTTATTCTTTCTGGGTGGAAAGGATGATTTTCCCTTTAACTGAGTCTTATGAATGAATGGAAGTTTCTCAGGCAGAAAAATGGGTAGAAGAAAATATCAATGTCAAAAGTGGAATGGTATCCTGAAAGAACCTGGTTCGATGTTCTGGAAAATGAATAATGTAGTTCCAGATCAGAGTATATGGGAAAGCCATTGCAATTATTAAATATAGGTACTAATTTGAACGGCTTCCCAGGTGGCTTAGACAGTTCAAACTACTGCAAAATTGCACTCATTTCACATGCCAGCAAGGTCATGCTCAAAATCCTCCTAGTTAGGCTTCAACAGTACGTGAACCGAGAGCTTCCATATGTACAAGCTGGATATAGAAAAGGCAGAGGAATCAGAGATCAAATTGCCAACGTCCATTGGATCGCAGAAAAAGCAAGAGAATTCCAGAAAAACACCTACTTCTGTTTCATTGAGTACACTAAATCCTTTGACTGTGTAGATCAAAATAAACTGTGGAAAATTCTTAAAGTGATGGGAATACCAGACTACCTTACTTGCCTTTTGAGAAACCTGTATGAAGGTCAAGAAGCAATAGTTAGAACTGGACATGGAACAACAGACTGGTTCCAAATTGGGAAAGGAGTACATCAAGACTGTATATTGTCACCTGGCTTATTTCATTTATATGCAGAGCACATCAAGGGAAATGCCGTGTTGGATGAAGCACAAGCTGGAATCGAGATTTCTGGGAGAAATATCAATAACCTCAGATATGCAGATGACACAACCTTTATGGCTGAGAGCGGAGAGGAACTAAAGAGCCTCTTGGTGAAGGTGAAAGAGCAGTGGAAAAGCTGGCTTAAAACTCAACATTCAGAAAACGAATATCATGGCATCTGGTCCCATCATGGCAAATAAATGGGGAAACAATAGAAACAGTGAGAGACTTTATTTTCTTGGGCTTCCAAATCACTGCAGATGGTGACGGCAGCCGTGAAATTAAAAGATGCTTTCTCCTTGGGAGAAAAGTTCTAACAAACCTGGACAGTGTATGAAAAATACATTACTTTGCTGAGAAAGGTCACTATACTCAAAGTTATAGTTTTTCCAGTAGTCATGTGCAGATGTTGAGAGTTGGACTGTAAAGAAGGCTGAACACCAAAGATTTGATGCTTTTGAACTGTGATGCTGGACAGGACTCTTGAGAGTCCCTTGTACTGCAAGGAGATCAAACCAGTTTATCCTAAAGGAAATTAACTCTGAATATTCACTGGAAGGACTGATGTTGAAGCTGAAGCTCCAATACTTTGGCTACCTGATGCAAAGACCCAACTCATTGGAATTAACCCTGATGCTGGGAAAGATAGAAGGGAGAAGAAGGGGGTGACAGAGGATGAGATGGTTTGATGGCGTCACCCACTCAATAGACTTGAGTTTGACCGTGATCCGAGAACAACAGGGAATCCTGACAAATTGTGTAGTCCATGGGGTTGCAAAGAGTTGGACACAAGTGAATGACTGAACAACAATGTAGCTACATTGCAAATGAAAGCATATTGTCTTATTTGCAGTTGGAAATATTTATGGAGAAGTATTCAAATAAAAAATTATAGTCACAAGAATCGTGCTAAGTACCTAAAAGTAGTCATCTTCTTTATATAATCAATTTTATACAAATTTTATACAAAAGAAGAAAGAAAAAGAACAGAGAATATGAAAAGTAGAAGAGAG
Source organism: Cephalophus harveyi (assembly GCA_006410635.1). Classification (NCBI taxonomy): domain Eukaryota; kingdom Metazoa; phylum Chordata; class Mammalia; order Artiodactyla; family Bovidae; genus Cephalophus; species Cephalophus harveyi. The sequence goes on from SJYT01063800.1 coordinate 6,911, forward strand.
AGGAACGACATGAAAAGGAATATAGACAGAGGGTAAAAGTAAGGGAGAAAGGATATAACAGAAGAAAATCAAGATAGGTTTTATAATTAAAGATGAAGAAAATGGTGATGTGATCCCTCAACATAAAAACTGGATGAGGAAAATTAGAAATTGTAGAATAAAAACTTCTTGGGCACAGCTGAGGTAAGAATGAATATTCATTTGGAAAATGGAACCTGCAGTCTTTTGGTGCAATGAGTAGGATATCAAAAGAGGCTTCCCAAACAGTTGTTCTTTGGTATGATTAACCCTTGACTTAGTGTCCCTATGTATTTACAAAGTCCTTGATGTACATATGTAATAGGATAATATATATTTCACCTGTAACTGGCTGTAGGAAATATATAAGCAACATCTCTTATCCAGCCACTAGATTTGCTACAATTGATATTTAATACATTAAAAATAACAACCAAATTTATGTAATTTTTGTCCAATGTCATCACCATCAACCCCAGTCGAATAATCAGACCCACCACAATAAGCTACCATTTCTTTGTTACATTTTTTGACTTTTCTTGCAAAACCTTTTCCCTCTCCCCCTCCTTAATTGTGAACCTCTTCAGATGACTTTGGGTAATTCTTAACAAGATACATCAAAATAGAAGCACTGAAGTACAACTGTACAGTGTTTTTAAGAGGACTTGTCCAACATATCTAGCTAATCAAGAGTCTTTGGCCCACAGTCTGAGCAACACTTTAAACACCAGTCATTGGGCAGAAAAAGAAATACTCTGCTGAAAAGTTCTTTAAAATTATAGTGCATGGTTTGTGGTTGATAAGAGAAAGTTGATTCTTTTTTTTTTTTTTTAAGAAGATCTAATCTTTTTACAACTCCCGTGTGTTCTCTCGATGTTAGGCTTTGTTAGACATGCCCTGGGACCCAATTACATTGAATCATTTACAGATATGATTGAAAACCACGCTGATAATGTTCCTATCTACCACTGATAAGCATTTGTTCTGCTATTAAGTGTCATTATCACATTTTTGTACAAAAATAAATAAATAATAATAACTGTCACATTTTCAGAGACAAGTTAAATTACAAGTGGGAAAACAAAATTTTCAGGGGATTTTTATTTGTTGAGTGCTTGTGACATCTGCTTGTTATTTGGGCTGTCAAATTATGAGGACAATTTTCCATGGGAAACTTTCTAATTCCTTCTGGGAAGAACACTTGCAATTTTTATATCTTCCACTACAAAGGAAAAGTGAGAGATGATGTTGTCATCCCAGATTATCCTACTAGTTTTTTTTCAAGTGAGATAATTAAAAGAGAGAAGTAATATTCATTTTTCTAGCCATACTTTTGAATCCTAAATTACAATCTATTTTTAAAATTAGCATCCATCCAAAAAAAGGCTCAAAATGAGGTCATTATAAATACATTACTCAATCTAAACAATGTGGTCTTTTATACAAATAGTTTTACTGTCAAAAAAGCAGAGATTAGGGCCATTATTTAATAGTTTTAAGAATCTTTACAATTAAGACCAAGATTTCAGCCCTCTTCCTCTGTGAGGACACAGCAAGATTTCTTCTGTGAACTCTCACCAGGGCCCAAAGGGCCCCCACTGGAGTCAACCTGACTGGCACCTAAATCTTGGACTTTCAGCCTCCACAGCTAATAGGATCGATACAAACCCTCCAAATTCCCGTTCTTGAACTGATATCATCAAAATGGCAACATAGGTCATTCCTGACTTCCTTGTCCCTCACAAGAAGACCAACTAGCAACGATCCACAGAACCAGGGCCCAAAGGGCCCCCACTGGAGTCAACCTGACTGGCACCTAAATCTTGGACTTTCAGCCTCCACAGCTAATAGGATTGATACAAACCCTCCAAATTCCCGTTCTTGAACTGATATCATCAAAATGGCAACATAGGTCATTCCTGACTTCCTTGTCCCTCACAAGACCAACTAGCAACGATCCACAGACAAGACATTATTGTGAGACTCCCAGATCCCAGGAATGAGGCTGAAACACCTCCATGGACTCCAGAGATCAAGAAGGAATTATGAAAATGTTAAGAGGTATAGGTTCTGAGTGAGTTTCTTCTCCCCTAGACTAGAGCGGCCCTGTGCTGAGAGGGGTTTCCTGGGCCTATGGTTTCTCCACCAGGGAAAAGAGACCCCAAGGTAAACATCCAGCTTTCCAGAATTGCCAGACACCACTTGGGTCTCCCCTCACTGGGACCAGTGGGGAAAATCTGTGGGACTTAATAACCAGGGATCAAATAGAAACAGCTATGAGGGTAGGGCTTACAGCAGCTAGGGCTCAGATCTGGGCAGATACAGTTCTTTTTGTCAGCCTGAACAGAGATACCAGTCAGTGTCTCTGTCCTTGTGCAGAACAAAGCTCGGCTTTGTCAGGCCACAGAGTTGTGATGGCAATTTGGGTCCCCAGTAAATGGACCATACTGGCCACGGGGCCTGTTCTGTTAGTGGGAGGAGAGTCTGGAGACCCTTCCTCTTGTGGGCCCTGGTTCTTGGCTAGGACACAAGGAAAAATCTAGGTCTTGCCCAATATGAGAAAGTTTATTAACAATAGAAATAATTAGGAAAGAAAGAACAGGTTGCACGGAGTCAGACACTACTGAGCAACTGAGCACACACAAAGAGAGAGCAAAGAGAACACCTTAAGAGAGATGTGGGCCATGCCAAGGGAGGCATGTGGCCATGGAGGGCTGGGGTACAGACTTTTTAAGGCAGAGTCATTTGCATAATCCAGAGGGGTCCTTGATTGGTAACTGCAGGTTATATAGCAAGATGCTCTACCCCAAATGTCCTTCTCATAATTCAGTCTGTTACAATTAGATCTGTTACTCCATGTATTCATGGAGTATTTATGAATAATTAATGAGTCCAGTGGCCGCCAACGGTTACTTTAGTACAGGATGGTGTGAGGTGTGCACATGTGCTAGAGTAAGGGAAGTCCCACTAATCAGGGCAGTGGGGTCTTTACGGCCCCCTGACTATTTTTGGAGTACTGATGGGGGTATAATAGGGGCTGCTAAGGTGCTTAGTGGGATTAGGCAGCTGTTGGTTGGTTAGCTGAAGGGGCTGCTTCTTGTTGCTCTCAGCTAACTTCCTGCCTGTCAGTTCTATGTTCATGGCTGGGAAGAGAAACCAAATTGGTAGTCCTGCATAACTAGGGGGCATAGTCTCCAACCCCACCCTGAAACCATAAAACTCCTAGAAGGAAGCATAGGGAAAAATCTCCTTCATATTGGTCTTGGCAATTACTTTTTGCACATGACACCAGAAGGGCATACTTCAAAAGCAGAAATAAATAAAATGATACTACATAAAAGGTAAAAGCTTTTGCAAACTGAAAGAAACAATCAGCAAAGTAAAGAGGCAGCCTATGGAATGGGATAAAATATTTGCAAGCCATATATCCAATTAGAGATTAATATTCAAAATGTATACTATAAGAAACTCAAAGAATTCAATAACAACAACAAAACAAATAATTTGATATAACAGTGAGCAGAGGATCTGAATACACTTTTTTCCAGAGAAAATATGCAAATGATCAAAAAGTACCTGAAACAGTGATTCATCATCACTAATCATCAGGGAAATGTAAATCAAATCCACAGTGAAATATCAACTCATACCTGCTAAAATGATTGTTATCAAAAAGACAAGAGGTAAATGCTAACTAGTTTGTGGAGAAAAAGAAACCCTTGTACATTGTTGTGGGAATGTAAATTGGTAGAGCAATTATGGAAAACAGAATAGAGATTCTGCAAAACATTAAAAATAAAGCAACCATGTAACCCCCCAGTTACATATCTGAGTGTATATCCAAGGGAAGAAAATCAGGATCTCAGATATTTGATCCCCCATTTTCACTGTCCTGTTATTTAGAGAAAGCAGGACATGAAAACAACCTAAGTCATACCAACAAGCAAACAGACAAAAATATAGGACTTCCCTGGCAGCTCAGTGATAAAGAATCTGTTTGCCAAAGCAGGAGACACAGGTTCAATCCCTGATCTGGGAAGATCCCACACGTTCAGTTCAGTTCAGTTCAGTTCAGTTCAGTCGCTCAGTCGTGTCAGACTCTTTGCGACCCCATGAATCACAGCACGCCAGGCCTCCCTGTCCATCACCATCTCCAGGAGTTCACTCAAACTCACATCCATCGAGTCGGTAATGCCATCCAGCCATCTCATCCTCTGTCGTCCCCTTTTCCTCCTGCCCCCAATCTCTCCCAGCATCAGAGTCTTTTCCAATGAGTCAGCTCTTTGCATCAGGTGGCCAAAGTACTGCAATTTCAGCTTCAGCATCATTCCTTCCAAAGAACACCCAGGACTGATCTCCATTAGAATGGACTGGTTGGATCTCCTTGCAGTCCAAGGGACTCTCAAGAGTCTTCTCCAACACCACAGTTCAAAAGCATCAATTCTTCGGCACTCAGCTTTCTTCAGAGTCCAACTCTCACATCCATACATGATCACTGGAAAAACCATAGCCTTGACTAGAAGGACCTATGTTGGCAATGTCTCTGCTTTTGAATATGCTGTCTCGGTTGCTCATAACTTTCCTTCCAAGGAGCAAGCATCTTTTAATTTCATGGCTGCAGTCACCATCTGCAGTGATTTTGGAGCCCCCAAAACTAAAGTCTGCCACTGTTTCCACTGTTTCCCCATCTATTTCCCATGAAGTGATGGGAATGGGTGTCATGATCTTCGTTTTCTGAATGTTGAGCTTTAAGCCAACATTTTCACTCTCTGCTTTCACTTTTATCAAGAGGCTTTTTAGTTCCTTTTCACTTTCTGCCATAAGGGTGGTGTCCTCTGCATATCTGAGGTTATTGATATTTCTCCCGGCAATCTTGTTTCCAGCTTGTGCTTCTTCCAGTCCAGCGTTTCTCATGATGTACTCTGCATATAAGTTAAATAAGCAGGGTGACAATATACAGCCTTGACGNTACTGCAACTGCTGAAGCCTGAGTGAAGAGAAGCCACTGTCATGAGAAGCCTGCTCACTAAAACTAGAGAGTAGTCCCCGGTGGCTGCAACTAGAGAAAGCCCATGCAGCAACGAAGACCCAGCACAGCCAAAATTAAATAAGTAAATTACATACAGATATATTACACGCAATAGAATTTTCTTCAGCCACAAAATTGAGACATTCACAACAATGTGGTTAAATCTCAAGAGCTTTATACTGACTGAAATAAGTCAGACATAGAAAGACAAACACCCTATCTTCCCCCTTATCTGTGGAATCTCACAAAACTGAGCTTGTACTAACAGAGCAGATTGGTAACACGGTGGGGACAGGGTGGGGTGAAATAGGAAAAATGGGTTTAGGTGCATAAAATGTACACACTTCCAATTATAATTAATAATTCTGTGGGTCTCGTATACATCATGGCAACTATAGTTAAAAAACCACCATATTGTACACTTGAACATTTCTAAAGAGTAAATATTAAAAGTTCTTTCCATAAAAGTTAAGTGTTAATTTTGTGAGGTGAAGGCTATGTTAACTAACCTATCATATTAAACATTTGACAAAGTATATTAAATCATCACATTCTATACCTGTAAAACCTACACAGTGTTGTTTGCCAATTGAATCTCAAGCTACAAAAAAATATTGTTTTTAAAAGAGCATGGCTTTAAAAATATGCACAATGGATACCTAAGAGCAAACACATACAATTCTGACTACATTTCAATGAGTTTTAAAGATTTTTCTAATCATTATATTCTCTGTGATCTAAGTAGAAAACTTTTCATGAAATTGAGAGGAAAACATGTAAGCTTCTAGGTAAACTTTGGCACTTCTGTGATTTATGATAGCTTTGGGCCAAAAGTTCTTAAGCAGTAGCTTCAATGTATCTTTAAACTCAAATAGTTCATCTAGCCATTGAATCCTGATAGCTTAACAGATATAAGGTCTGGTTAGTTTTCTGATCATATCAACTTCTTGTTTATCTGGCACATCCTTTACAGTAGGAGAAATTGCTTAGTGTCCTGCATAGTATTCTGCTTCAAAGGAGGGGACCTCATTTAGAAAAAGGAAATGAGAACCACCTCTGGATAAATACCTGCAGACTTCATGGTTACCTTTTGTATCCAATTAGCTTGTGAAAATGTATATTTTAATTAATTACCTCAAATAGGCTTGAAATATTTTATTTGGCTTCCAGAGGTTTTGAAACTTTTGATTAAAATGCATTTAAACAGCAAATTTTAGAACTTTTCAGGAAAAACAGGAATTCTCTTATCTATCTGGGATGTTGCCTACTAATATTAAAAAAGCAAAACTATATTTCAATACAAAAAGTGTAGGCTAATGTATACATGCATTTCTATATCCTTTATGTTATTTTTAATTGTTTTAGATATTTGATTTAGAAAAATTTCTATTATTTTGTTTTCCTGTCACTCTGTGAGTAAGGAAAGTAGAGCAAAATTGCTAGATTTTTTGTTTCACCACAGATAGTTCATCAGTTTTTAGTGAACAAAGATTCATATTAACATCCGATTATTATCAAAAGGGAAGGGTCCCAAGTGTTACATATGCTTGCATGAGGGAAAGGAATATATTCCCCTCAGTGGTATGAGAAGGTAGGACTCTGTCTTAGTTCAGGCTGCTATAGCAGAATACCACCGACTGGATGTTTTATAAACAGAAGTCAGAAGTTTGTTGTTTAGTCACTAAGTCGTGACTCTTGTGACCCCATGAACTGTAGTCACCAGGCTCCTCTGTCAATGGGATTTCCCAAGCAATAATACTGGAGTGGGTTGCCATTTACTTCTCCAGGGAATCTTTCTAACCCAGGGACTGAACTTGAGTCTCCTGAATTGGCAGACGGATTCTTTACTGCTGAGCCAGGAGGGATGCCCTCAGCAGAAGTTTACCTCTCCAATTCTGGAGATGGGCAAATCCAAAAGAAAGCCATCAGCAGATGTAGCATTAGGTGAGGGCTTGCTTTCTGCAATAGATAGTAGTCTTCTTACCGTAACCTTACATGGAAGAAGGGGTGAATATGCTCTCTGGGATCTCTAATCTAATCTCTAATATAAGGACACTAATCCCATACACAAGGGCTCTACCCTCATGATTTAATCACCTCCCAGTAGCCCCCTCCAAATACCATCATTCTGAGGGTTATGTTTAAACATATAAATTGGTTCAGGGACAGACATTTAATCTATAGCAGTCTCTGATTCTAGAACACAGCAAACAGTCATAGCATAGTTAAGACTGCTTTTTCAGAAACATAGCAGCAGGCTCTCCATCTAAAAATTCCTAAAAAGCTGTAGGATGAGAAAAAGAAGGGAGTGTGCTCTACATACACAGCCTTCTTTTGAAGCAGCACCTAATAACCCAAGGCAAGAGTATTTTAATGAGGTATCACTCTCTTATCCATTCATTCATTTACTCAGTCTTCCATTTACAGGCATTATGCAAATGATGAGATGCAGAAAAGAATAAAATACTGCTTCATACTCAAAACCATTATCTAGTAATCTAAGAAGCAAATTATCCTGAGTTAAATGAACTATTAAAATTCAATATAATCACAATAAATTTTAAAACAGTATTCTTTTTATCCTCTGCCCTATAGCTTGAAACTGAACTCCATATGCTTCAGACAGAATACTTACTTCAAGAATCTTTAAGTCACAGAGTGATTTATCCACGTGTCAAGATCAAATAACAAAATCAAAATTAAAAACAAAAACAAAAAAAACTACTGATGATGGAACTCATTGATCTAATTCATCCAGACTATTTGCCTCAATTAGTTGCCTATGAGACAGTAACACTAAGCCATATTTTTAAGTAAAAATTAAATCCCTTTTGAAAAACACTATAAAGTGTCCACAGGGTAAAATAATTCAATGTACTAGCTGTCATAGTTTTTAAAGATCATGTATTTAACACAATATATAGTTAAAGGTGTTAATTTAACTATATGCAGTAACCATGTATGGATGTGAGAGCTGGACTGTGAAAAACGCTGAGCACCAAAGAATTGATGCTTTTGAACTGTGGTGTTGGAGAAGACCCCTCAGAGTCCCTTGGCTGCTGCTACTACTGCTAAGTCACTTCAGTCGTGTCCGACTCTGTGTGACCCCATAAACGGCAGCCCACCAGGCTTCCCCGTCCCTGGGATTCTCCAGGCAAGAACACTGGAGTGGGTTGCCATTTCCTTCTCCAGGGGATCTTCCCGACCCAGGGAGGAAATTCAACCAGTCCATTCTAAAGGAGATCAGTCCTGGGTGTTCTTTGGAAGAAATGATGCTAAAGCTGAAACTCCAGTACTTTGGCCACCTCATGCGAAGAGTTGACTCATTGGAAAAGACTCTGATGTTGGGAGGGATTGGGGGCAGGAGGAAAAGAGGATGACCGAGGATGAGATGGCTGGATGGCATCACTGACTCGATGGACTTGAGTTTGGGTAGACACCAGGAGTTGGTGATGGAATGGGAATACTTGCATGCTGTGTGTGGTTCATGGGGTCTCAGAGTCAGACACGACCGAGTGACTGAACTGAACTGAGTATAGTATTTTTGTTCATTTCTGTAATATCATCAGGGTACATTCAAGGTCTTTTGAGTAATGATTTGGAAAGTAAATCAGTAAACAGAATGGTGCTGGAAAATTTGATACACAAGGGTAAGGTATCTAACTACTGTTTCTTCTTTGGGAATTTTAATGTATTTTGGTTTGATTCATGTTCTGTTCTCTTTTTTTATCCATCATTTCTTTTAAAATTTTTAATCAACATCTTGTTTTCAGAGTTCCTACTAAATGCATTAAATACATTATAGTAAACACATTACATGAGGTCATCAGTTTTAAATATTTTTCTAACTTTGAACTAAGTATGTGAGTGAAGTGAAGTGAAAGTGAAGTTGCTCAGTCGTGTCCAACTCTTTGCAATCCCATGGACTGTAGCCCACCAAGCTCCTCTGTCCATGGGATTCTCCAGGCAAGAATACTGGAGTGGGTTGCTACTTCCGTCTCCAGGGGATCTTCCTGACCCAGGGATCGAACCCAGGTCTCCCGCATTGCAGGCAGATGCTTTAACCTCTGAGCCACCAGGGAAGCCTGAACTAAGTGTTTAAGCATGTCTAATATATGAGTATTTAAAATATAAATTTTAGTCCTATTCTCCTCAGCCTGTTTATCTTTTAAAAATCTATTTAAATATAACAATCTTGTTTTTTCAGAATTAAATTCTAGTTGAAAAATCTCATATTCTTTTTCACTCAGAGTACCTAGATTCTGAAGCCATTAACACTGTATCAGACTTTGTTTCAGATCTAATTGATGGTTAAGGGATGTTACAGGGTTGTCTTGCTCTAAGGAAGTAATGTGCAAGACACAGTCCTCTCTGATAAGCTGCATGGTATTGAAAGTCAGCTGAAATAGGAAATGATGACCCTTATTAAGCTAAGTACTCCATTTCTTCTGAGGGATTCCTGCCCAAAAGAGTCCAAAATGCAGTACATGGATGCAATCTCAAAAATGACAGAATGATCTCTGTTTGTTTCCAAGGCAAATCATTCAATATCACAGTTATCCAAGTCTATGCCCCAAACAGTAATGCTGAAGAAGCTGAAGCTGAACGGTTCTATGAAGACCTACAAGACCTTTTAGAACTAACACCCAAAAAAGATGTCCTTTTCATTATAGGGGACTGGAATGCAAAAGTAGGAAGTCAAGAAACACCTGGAGTAACAGGCAAATTTGGCCTTGGAATGTGGAATGAAGCAGGGCAAAGACTAATAGACTTTTGCCAAGACAATGCACTGGTCATAGCAAACACCCTCTTTCAACAACACAAGAGAAGACTCTACACATGGACATCACCAGATGGTCAACACTGAAATCAGATTGATTATATTCTATGCAGCCAAAGATGGAGAAGCTATATACAGTCAACAAAAACAAGACCAGGAGCTGACTGTGGCTCAGATCATGAACACCTAATTTCCAAATTCAGACTTAAATTGAAGAAAGCAGGGAAAACCACTAGACCATTCAGGTATGACCTAAATCAAATCCCTTATGATTATACAGTGGATGTGAAAAATAGATTTAAGGGCCTAGATCTGAGATATAGAGTGCCTGATGAACTATGGAATGAGGTTCATGACATACCCAGGGACAGCAGAGCCTGGTGGGCTGCCGTCTATGGGGTCACACAGAGTCGGACACGACTGAAGCGACTTAGCAGCAGCTACCATACTCAATAGGAATCTTAATGATATAACTACATATATTCTAGTTAGCAAATAGGGCACATGAATATCAAGCCACTTTATGTCGCATGCTTTTTATTAACTTAAAAATCTTATTTGCTTTTAATAAAACATTTCTAATTCTTATGTATACCAAGGCATTTAGACGATATCGCTGCTTTACAAATCATACAGTCAAAATTATAAAACCATAACCAGGGAACCCAGGGAAGAAAGAAAAATAAATTCACAAGATACTGAGTGTTTTCTCCACACTGCTATTTTCTAGACTCTAGGCCACAAAAAGGACAACTTAATTGATTTACATTGTCAAGAAGCCATTGAAATATTTATTAGATATTCAAAATAATTATACGAACAATGTAACTGAAATAACTAAGTAGCTGCATGTTAAGTACT
>SJYT01063800.1:17817-56611 GCA_006410635.1 Cephalophus harveyi
GTAAGGAAAGTAGAGCAAAATTGCTAGATTTTTTGTTTCACCACAGATAGTTCATCAGTTTTTAGTGAACAAAGATTCATATTAACATCCAATTATTATCAAAAGGGAAGGGTCCCAAGTGTTACATATGCTTGCATGAGGGAAAGGAATATATTCCCCTCAGTGGTATGAGAAGGTAGGACTCTGTCTTAGTTCAGGCTGCTATAGCAGAATACCACAGACTGGATGTTTTATAAACAGAAGTCAGAAGTTTGTTGTTTAGTCACTAAGTCGTGACTCTTGTGACCCCATGAACTGTAGTCACCAGGCTCCTCTGTCAATGGGATTTCGCAAGCAATAATACTGGAGTGGGTTGCCATTTACTTCTCCAGGGAATCTTTCTAACCCAGGGACTGAACTTGAGTCTCCTGAATTGGCAGGCGGATTCTTTACTGCTGAGCCAGGAGGGATGCCCTCAGCAGAAGTTTACCTCTCCAATTCTGGAGATGGGCAAATCCAAAAGAAAGCCATCAGCAGATGTAGCATTAGGTGAGGGCTTGCTTTCTGCAATAGATAGTAGTCTTCTTACCGTAACCTTACATGGAAGAAGGGGTGAATATGCTCTCTGGGATCTCTAATCTAATCTCTAATATAAGGACACTAATCCCATACACAAGGGCTCTACCCTCATGATTTAATCACCTCCCAGTAGCCCCCTCCAAATACCATCATTCTGAGGGTTATGTTTAAACATATAAATTGGTTCAGGGACAGACATTTAATCTATAGCAGTCTCTGATTCTAGAACACAGCAAACAGTCATAGCATAGTTAAGACTGCTTTTTCAGAAACATAGCAGCAGGCTCTCCATCTAAAAATTCCTAAAAAGCTGTAGGATGAGAAAAAGAAGGGAGTGTGCTCTACATACACAGCCTTCTTTTGAAGCAGCACCTAATAACCCAAGGCAAGAGTATTTTAATGAGGTATCACTCTCTTATCCATTCATTCATTTACTCAGTCTTCCATTTACAGGCATTATGCAAATGATGAGATGCAGAAAAGAATAAAATACTGCTTCATACTCAAAACCATTATCTAGTAATCTAAGAAGCAAATTATCCTGAGTTAAATGAACTATTAAAATTCAATATAATCACAATAAATTTTAAAACAGTATTCTTTTTATCCTCTGCCCTATAGCTTGAAACTGAACTCCATATGCTTCAGACAGAATACTTACTTCAAGAATCTTTAAGTCACAGAGTGATTTATCCACGTGTCAAGATCAAATAACAAAATCAAAATTAAAAACAAAAACAAAAAAAACTACTGATGATGGAACTCATTGATCTAATTCATCCAGACTATTTGCCTCAATTAGTTGCCTATGAGACAGTAACACTAAGCCATATTTTTAAGTAAAAATTAAATCCCTTTTGAAAAACACTATAAAGTGTCCACAGGGTAAAATAATTCAATGTACTAGCTGTCATAGTTTTTAAAGATCATGTATTTAACACAATATATAGTTAAAGGTGTTAATTTAACTATATGCAGTAACCATGTATGGATGTGAGAGCTGGACTGTGAAAAACGCTGAGCACCAAAGAATTGATGCTTTTGAACTGTGGTGTTGGAGAAGACCCCTCAGAGTCCCTTGGCTGCTGCTACTACTGCTAAGTCACTTCAGTCGTGTCCGACTCTGTGTGACCCCATAAACGGCAGCCCACCAGGCTTCCCCGTCCCTGGGATTCTCCAGGCAAGAACACTGGAGTGGGTTGCCATTTCCTTCTCCAGGGGATCTTCCCGACCCAGGGAGGAAATTCAACCAGTCCATTCTAAAGGAGATCAGTCCTGGGTGTTCTTTGGAAGAAATGATGCTAAAGCTGAAACTCCAGTACTTTGGCCACCTCATGCGAAGAGTTGACTCATTGGAAAAGACTCTGATGTTGGGAGGGATTGGGGGCAGGAGGAAAAGAGGATGACCGAGGATGAGATGGCAGGATGGTGTCACTGACTCGATGGACGTGAGTCTGAGTGAACTCCAAGAGTTGGTGATGCACAGGGAGGCCTGGCGTGCTGCAATTCATGGGGTCGCAAAGAGTCGGACACGACTGAGCGACTGAACTGAAGTGAACTGAACTGATGCCATAACAAAAGGCAAAAGGAGAAGGCAAAAGTCCACAGGGTCACAAAGAGTCGGAGGAGACTTAACGATGGAACAACAACAAAATACTATAACATTAGATACAATGATAAATGTGATGATAAGACAATCTCTTAACTGGTAAGTTTAACAAACCATCTTTTCACTTTTTGATAATAATCAGATCTCTTTAAAAATCACATGTTTCTGAAAATATGTCCATGGATCCCCAGGTTGCCAGATACCCTAGATTGAGAGAAACTCAGACCATCTACCATATACAGGCAATGCAGTACATTAGAAAAGACTATAGTTCTAGGCTAGCAATGCTAATTATTAGTGAAGTATCCCAGAATAACTCTGAACCTGAACTTTCTTCTATGTAAAGTGGGACTATTAATGTTTAACTAATGCAACCTATCAGATATTTATTTATTCCTCAAAGTAACATTGCACAGAAGTTGCACTCATTTATGAAATTGTAGAAATTTAGGCACTGAATATTTAAATGGAATGCACAGCCACACAGATAGGAAGTACTTCTTGACACTAAATATTAAAGTACTTATACTCTTCTTAAACCACAAAATAATAGGATAGTTGGAAGTCTTGCTTTATTAGTAATAATTTATTGTTCCTCCTACTATCACTGATAATGCACTTAGAGGAATGACCCGTGTCTATCTTCTTTTCTGAATATATTTCCATGCAACTCAGTATGTCAGGCTGTGAACATGTGTTAGTCACTGTCATGTCCAACTTTTTGTGACCCTATGGACTGTAGCCCACCAAAGTCCTCAGTCCATGGGACTTATCAGGTAAGAATCCTGAAGTGGGTAGCCATTCCCTTCTCCATGGAATCTTTCTGACCCAGGTATCAAGCCCAGGTCTCCAGCATTGTAGTCAGATTCTTTACTGTCTGAGCTACCTGGGAAGCCCCAAATCCCAAAACACAATGACTTAAGGTAGTTTATTTCTCTCTCACGTAACAGTTGGTACATAATCCAAGGCTTTAAGAACAGATCTGCCTTCCTCAACAGCAAGTCTCAGTCTCAGCTTCAAGTTTCTTCTATCTTAGCCATAGAAATGGAAAAAGAAACCAGGGCAGTATGTGGCCAGATTTTTTGTTTTTGTATTTTTACAGGATTAAACTTGATTGCCATACATAACTTCTCATATACCATTAATAAAATTGGTAAAATTTGTACTGTATACACCCACTTACAAGACACTGAAATATATAGTTTTTTGTTTTTTTTTTCCAAAGTTGCCTTCGCTAACATGGTTTAGTCATTAAAGTTAAAGAGTGGAAGCATGAACATTAGACAGCCTCTGGCATTCTGCCACATTCACCATTCAATCCAAATGAAAATATTAAATGCCTGTTATATGTGTATATTATGCTAGATTCTTTGAACTTTATAGAAATGGTCTTGTAATAAACTGATGCAGATGCCACTTTGCTTGGCAAGAGTTCTAGCTTTAAATTTAAGGAATTAGTGCTATTTTGCTCCATTTTAATGTAATGTTCAAGGGTCATGAAGTGAAAAAATTAAGACGTAGGGCGTGAATAATATTAGACTAATGTTGATTCTTCTCTACAATAAAGTGAAGATCTGTTAACAGATGGTGAAAGTTTAGTGGAATATTGAGGCCTTTGGGGATGTAATAATGAAGGTAAATACAGATTTAAATTGTGTTTAACAGGTCTACAATGATCAAAGATTCCTAAAGAAGTGGACAAGCTACATGCTTTTCAGCAGGATACACCGTGTTTCCTTGGCCCTCCTTCCTTCAGTGCTGACATGTAGACCTGAATACCTAAGCAGATTGTTCCCACTTCTTTTTACTATCTATTTGCTAATCTTATGAGCTAGAGCTCATTTCTAGAGAGTGTGGTCACTGCAAGATGTAGATATATGAAAGATTGTAGGCATTTATAGAATTTATGTCAATTTATAGGTCATTTTATGCTGCTGGGAATTTTAGAATATATTGTAATATTTATTTACACTTAAAAAAATTGAGAACCATTTTTATTGCTCAGTGCAAGAGAGTATATTCCATTCTCATTATGTCTTATACCAAAATTAATGCCATGACTATAGCATTTGGCTACTGTAAAAAAATCTAACAGTGGTTAAAACTTAATTTGCCTTTTCTTTAATTTGGAATGTTAACTTCATCTTGTCTCTTAAATTCTTTCTGATACCTGGGCTATGCACTAGAAGCCTGAACAAAATTCTGATTATTCTTCTATTTTATCAGTATACATTGTTACATAATAATATCTGGTTTTTGAAAATTATTTTGGGGGTGTTTTACACAGTGTGTAAATTATTTTGGGGGTGTTTTTATATGTGTATATGCTAGGTTGCTTCAGTTGCAACTGAGTCTTTGCAACCCTATGTACTGTAGCCTGCCAGGCATTTCTGTCCATGGGATTCTACAGGCAAGAATTGGAGTGGGTTGCCATGCCCTTCCAGGGGATCTTTCCAAACCAGGGATCCATCCTGTGTCTCTTAGTCTCCTGCTTTAGCAGGTTGGTTCTTTACTGCTAGTGCCATCTGGAAAGCCAATACAATGTGAAAATCTATTAAATAAACTGAATATTTGCCTAATAAATTGACACTAGCACTAGAAATCACCAACTGAAACCAAAAAATCTCTCTCAATTCCTGACTTTCTCAACCAACTAAATGCATGACATTTGGGATTTTACTTATGCTACTAATCTTCATTTCCTCTTTTGTTAACAGGGATTATAATACCTTTTATTATCTTAAGCTGTTGTTTAGATCAGTTCAGTCACTCAGTCCTGTCCGACTCTTTGCGACCCCATGAACTGCAACACACCAGGCCTCCCTGTCCATCACCAACTCCCAGAGTTTACCCAAACTCATGTCTATTGAGTCAGTAAGCCATCCAACTGCCTCATCTTTTGTTGTCCCCTTCTCTTCCTGCCCTCAATCTTTCCCAGCATCAGGGGCTTTTCCAAAGAATCAGCTCATCACATCAGGTGGCCATAGTATTGGAGTTTCAGCTTCAGCATCAGTCCTTCCAATGAACATTCAGGACAGATTTCCTTTAGGATGGACTGGTTGGATCTCCTTGCAGTCCAAGGGACTCTCAAGAGTCTTCTCCAACATCACAGCTCAAAAACATCAATTCTTCAGCGCTCAGCTTTTTTTATAGTCCAACTCTCACATCCATACATGACTACTGGAAAAGCCATAGCCTTGACTAGATGGACCTTTGTTGGCAAAGTAATGTTTTTTAATATGTTGTCTAGGTTGGTCATAGCTTTTCTTCCAAGGAGTAAGCATCTTTTAATTTCATGGCTACAATCACCATCTGCAGTGATTTTGGAGCCCCCCAAAATAAGGTCTGCCACTGTTTCCACTGTTTCTCCATTTGGCATGAAATGATAGGACCAGATGCCATTATCTTAGTTTTCTCAATGTTGAGCTTTAAGCCAACTTCTTCACTCTCCTCTTTCACTTTCATCAAGAGGCTCTTTAGTTCTTCTTCATTTTCTGCCATAAGGGTAGTGTCATCTGCATATCTGAGGTTATTAGTTTAGATAGCCAACTGAAATAAGATAAATTCATTGACTTTAAATAATGAAAGTAGACTATTATATTGGAATATATTGAAAGATATAGGCATTTAATTCTTAATAAATTCATTGGTTTTAAATTTACAATAAATACTTACAGAATGAATATTATATTAAGCACTGTGCTCATCAAGTTTTACAAATTTAACATGCAAATACCTTTGCCATATTTACCAAAGAATGCTATTAAAAAGTCTTGTTTCCAAGACAAATTAATAGCTGTTATAGGAAAAAAAACTTTATGGGATCAAATAAGACTGTAAAGATTATATTAAGTCAAATTAAACAAGTTCCTTTAAATTAGTTAATCTCAGAGCTTCTATTAATAACATATTTTTACATGCATTGGGAGTCTCCAAGATAATATAGTAGGCAGAGTTTTTCCTTCTTATTTCAAAGATTGCCTCTTAACACTATTATTCTTTGGATCAAACTTTAGGAAAGTTTTATTTTATCCTAAGCTCAAACTAATTTCCATAACACATAATGTAACTTGGGAGAAGTGGAAGTGAGCCGAGGTTCAGAATTAAGTGCCTATATCATTCAATCTATTCCAATACAATAGTCTACTTTCATTATTTAAAATTTTAATGATTTAAAAATTTCTGAATTCTAATCTTAAAAGTAACCATCTCCTCTGGTTTGTGTATTATTTTCTTATCTTCCTTTCTCTCATACATTTTTCCTGTTGAGACTGCAAAACCAAAAGTGTTTGAGAAATTTAGATTCTACTTCCTTAGCACAAGCTCCCCAACACTTTTCCAATAAAATAAGGGTGAGAAGGAGAGATAAACACATGTCATATCCAGAAGTTCTAAGGTCATAAAAATTGTAGAATAATGTAGCCATTGAAAATTTGGATCATGGGCATCTCGAGACAAACTACAGAACAGCATTTCATTTTGCCACAAATTCAATTCTTTTAGGTAAATATGAAATCAGAAACAGGAGAAAGCTACTGACATCACTGTGCAGAAGTTCTGTCCTCCAATATTCAGCCAAGGACATGGAGCACACCTGGAGAATACAATGCAACTGAAGCCAGCCCTTACCTGCTAGGGACACCTCATTGAGCTGGCAGAAGCTATTCCATTGGGCTCAGTAAATAAAAAAGCACAGCAAAGAAATAAAAGCTTATTAAAAATAACTGTTGCATGTTCTAGAGTAAGACAACCATCATCTCTCAAAGAGTAGACAGAAAGTGATCTGACAAATTTTGTTGAATGACAAAGGGATTTTCTATGATACCTTGTAAGTTGGCCACACTTCTAAGGTGCTGTCACCACAAAGTCCGTGAAGAGATTTTTTTTCCAGCTTAGATACACAGTTAAAGCTGTCAAATCTTCTCCTCTCTTGCAAAAGGTTAGGAGGGAGGGATAGATGCAATTACACTGTTTCCTGACAAACTGCTTCCAATTTCCCTTCTAAATCAGCCCCATGCTTTCATAATACCTACAATTACAGAAGGATAGGATTGCACTAGTGAGTTTATAAGAGGCAAAACAAATAGTCACTTGTCAATTCCTTTCTACTTTGACCTTTCATGGCATTTGCTACTGTTAAATATCTGCCTACTTGGTGAAGCATTTTCCTCTACTAACTTCTCTAAAATTTGTTTTTTCCCTTTCTTTAATAATTTTGTTCCTTTTTTGATCTTCAGGAGCAAAGTTTGGAGTTAATTGTACTTCTCTTATTATTATTCACATTTTTTACATTTCTCCTCTTTTCAATGATTATGTATTATATACATGAACATTTGCACACATAGTTTACTATTCATTTATTGTTTTATATCTTTTTATTCTTATTCTCCATTCACACGCTCCTTAGTTCCCCCAAGAAAATGTAGTAATGTATTCAATATGTTTTATTGAATTTGTATATATCCTTTTAAAATATATAGTTTGATTCTTTTGTTATGGTTTTAATTTACTTAATATTTGGTTTAAAACCTTGTATTGTATTTAAAAAACACCACTAGGTATTTCAGATCCAAACATGATCTCTAACTATCACATGGCACTCCACGGAGTAATAGTCAGCTTTTACGAGGTTGTGCTAGAATAAAAAAATATCATCTGAAGTCTAGTAGCTCATAAAAATGAAAGCATAATTTTTGTTTTCATTGCATATCTGTGGTCTACATCCCTTCACACTGGGGTCTAGGTGAAGGAAGAGCCCCTCTCTAGAACAGAGCCATTCCTGTGACAGGAGAAAAAGAGGTACAAAAGACCCCCACCATAATTTCAAAGCTTCTGCTTAGAAAGAATACATGGCATGTCCACTCATATTACAGTGGTCAAGATAAGTCATATTTCCAAGTGTGAGAAGGTTTGGGTGGGAAATATAGTCTCACAGGATGGACCCAAGGAGGAAAATATTGTAAGGAGTAGAATGAATTTTTTTTTTTTTAACAATAACATATCTGCCACATGTGTTGCTTTGACTCTTCTGTCCATTGTGGTTATCTACTACCCACCTTGCATTTAGCAGTTGTGACCACTTGGCCTCTACTACTCAAGAATCCAGTTATCACTCCCATTGCCCTTGTTTCCCATTTCATTAACCACAGTGCCCACTGTGAGATCTGGCCTACAGAGAACAGCCATCTTAGAATTCTTCAAGAATGCTTAAAATATTTTTCTTACACTCATGGGGAAAATTACGTCTTCTGAGTCTTCTGAAGGTGAGTGAGTAGGTCTCAAATGAAAAATGTACTGCAACATTCCAAGCTCCTCATGTCTTTGAATCCTTTCCTCTATAGTAAACAAAGGCCCGTCTGGCATCTCTAACTCATTTACTGGGGGCTTCCTTTTGGTCCATGTTCCAGCCAACCAACCAATCAACTGACTAATTAGGCCACTTTCTAACTCCCTGAGTTGCATTCAATGTTAAAGACAGCATCTCTGCATATCAGGCTCACAGAAATACATTTATTCTGATCTAATTTCATGTTTTTTTTCCACCATTATACCACTCCTTGAATATCCATTTCCATGCATATTTTCTGCATTTCTGCCATATAGTCAAAGCCATGGTTTTTCCAGTAGTCAAGTACGGTTGTGAGAGTTAGACCATAAAGAAGTCTGAGTGCTAAAGAATTGATGCTTTCGAACTGTGCTGCTGGAGAAGACTCTTAAAAGTCCCTTGGACAGAAAGGGGAACCAACCAGTCAAACCTAAGCAAATAAACCCTGAATATCCATTGGAAGGACTGATGCTGAAGCTCCAATACTTTGGCTACCTGATGTGAAGAGCTGACTCACTGGAAAAGACCCTGATGCTGGGAAAGATTGAAGGCAGGGGTAGAAGGGGGTGACTGAGGATGAGATGGCATCCTCAGCTCAATGAACATGAAGGTGAAGGTGAAGGTGAAGTTGCTCAGTCGTGTCCGACTCTTTGCGACCCCGTGGACCGTAGCCTACCAGGCTCCTCCGTCCATGGGATTCTCCAGGCAAGAATACTGGAGTGGGTTGCCATTTCCTTCTCCAGGGGATCTGCCCGACCCAGGGATCGAACCCGGGCCTCCTGCATTGGAGGCAGACGCTTTAACCTCTGAGCCACCAGGGATGAGTTTGAGCAAACCCTGGAAGATAGTGAAGGACAGGGAAACCTGGCGTACTGCAGTTCATGGGATCACAAAGAGTCAGACGTGACTGAACAACGGAATAACAACAATGAATTAAAAAATTCAAGTCATTATTTTTAGTACACATCTTCATGGTATCACTTTGTACCTGCTGGGCTCCCTGAATCTAATTATAGTTAGTAGCAAAGAGGGGTCCTGGGGATGAGTCCTGCTTCAGGGGAGGCCATTATAATTTATTCAGGCAGTGCAGGGTTAATTCCATCATATTTTGGGGGGTAGGTAGGATGAGGGTGTTTCTATTGGTAAAGAACTCATGGTTTTAGGGGCTCAGCATCTCCAGCTTCATCATGTTCTTCTCATATGTCCAGATTCCTCAACTTTGAGGATCCCATCCCTTCCCAATGGTGCCCTCACTTGATTAAAGTGGATAACCTGTGAGGCTGGGAGTTCAGTTTGGGTTGCAACCCAGCCACTCAGAGGATGAGACTTTGGGTTTGGTTTTCAGCAGTCTCAATCCTGGGGCTACAGGTGGTAAAGGTTTCTTTCAGGGCACACAGGGAAGCTTTCACTTCATTTATGTGTTACTTGAGAATTCTAACCCCTGAGCACATCCTTTTACCTCCCAGCTTTGTCCAGAAATTTTAGGAACTAGCAGTCAATTTCATTTTAATTGTTAGTTTGACAAAAATATTCAAGCATATCATATATATCATTTAGACCCTTGCTTCTTGTAAGTGATTAGGAGTATCCAGTGGTGATATTTTGCTTATCTCTATGGCGAGAACGTGCCATGAACTATCAGTGCTCTATTTACTACTAGAAACAGAGACATTGTGTGTGTGTGCATGCATACTCAGTCATGTCCAACTCTTTGTAGTCCACCTGACTCTTCTCTCCATGGGATTTTCCAGGCAAGAATACAGGAGTGGGTTGCCATTTCCTCCTCCAGGGGATCTTCCCAACCCAGGGATGGAACCTGTGCCTCTGGTGTCTTCTGCATTAGCAGGTGGATTCTTTACCACTGAGCCACCTGGGAATCTCCAGAAACAGAGACATTCGTGTCTTTAAATCTAACCAGATTAAATAGCCCTTCTGGAAACCTCAGAATCAGGTCAGAAAGCTAATTCCTAAAGTTTTGTTTCCCTATGTTGACTCTGTATTTAATACAACTAAAATATAATTTTATTTTACCTACATAAAATTTTTTAAAATTACTATTTTCCTTGTGATTCCTCTTTAGTCTCTCAGTGATTTATAAGAATTATCAAAATCTACATGAGTAAGAAATCTCTGCAGATAAGAACCAATAGAATATCTGCATATTTATACAAAGGTTTTTATTATAAGAAATTGACTTATATTCTTAGAAATTATTGAAAGAATTGCTGATGATCCTTCAGCTCTACCATCTCCCACTTCCTCTCCCTCCTCCAGTCAGTAACTAGATGTGTATAAGAGACAGGACTAGAAGTAAAAGTGCAAATTAAATCTAAATTTATAGAAGAAAATAATATTATATAGAATATAATATTATTAAAAGTACAAATCAATGAAACAGAAAATGGACAACTTTGAGAAAAGTAAAAAATATTTTTTTGAAAAAAGATTGATTAACCTTTTGCTAGATTGATCAATAAAAAGATAAATAAAATGTAAGTTACTAATCTCATAATTAAAAAGGAGGCATCAGTGCATGTTATAAACAGCAAAACCAAGATGAGGGAAGATGATGAATAACTTTATGCCAGTAAATTAACTAGCTTAGATGCAACCAAAACTTTTTTGAAAATTAAATATTATCAGAACTGATTCAAAAGCAAATAAAACACCTAAATTACTCTATATCTACTAAAGAAAATGAAGTAGGAATTAAAAACTATTCCACAAAGAAGACTCTAAGCCAATAGGATACCACTAGTGATACCCATCAAACATTTAAGGAAGAAATAATAGCAATCTTACACAATATATTTCAGTAAAAGGAAGAAGAGGGAAGGAACACATCCTGACTGATTTTGTGACAATAGCATTGTCATGAGACCAAAGCAAACTAGGGCAATACAAGAAAAAAAAAAAAATTATGGATCACTAACAAATATTTATACAACAATTAAAAATGATTTAGAGAACTTCCTCAGTGGACAAGTGGTTAGGAGTCTGCTGGCCAATCCAGGGGACACAGGCCTGATCCCTGGTCTGGGAGGACCCCACATACCAGGGAGCAACTCAGCCCACGTGCTGCAACGACTGAAGCCCACATGCCTAAAGCCCAAGCTCCGCAACAAAAGAAGCCACTGTAGTGTGAAGCCCATGCACCACAATGGAGGCCTACGTCAGTCAAAACAAATAAATAAAACAATAGCCTTAAAAAAATATTTTAGAAAATCAAATTCAAAATATATAAAAAAATAATTAAGCAATATAAAGTTGGGTTTGTCCTGAAAACGCAAGATAGGCTTAATATTTTTTTAATTGATAGAAATTTTGATAGAATAATGAGGAAAATCATTTGAGAAAATTCAAACTGCAATCGTGATAAAAAGCCTTTCACAAACCAAAAGTGGGAGATTTCTCAACCTGATAAATGGTATCTAGGATTTATATGAAATTGCAAAGAAGCCAGACACAGAAGAGTACATACTGTATGATTTCATTTTCATAAAGCTGTTGACCAGGAGAAAATTATCTATACAAATAAAAATTAGAATAATTAATTGTAACTCATGGGAATTTATTGGTCAAGAACTTTCTGCATAGGAGAAATGTCCTTTATCTTGTTTGAGGTGTTGTTTATAAGATGTACATGTTTATCAACACTCATTTAGTTTTTCATGTAATCTCACACTTTTCATGACATAAATTTTACATCAATAATTTTAAAATATGTCATTCTCTGTTGTGTCTATGAAGAAGTAAAGAGGAACCCACTTCGGTATTCTTGCCTGGAATGTCTCATGGACAGAGGAGCCTGGAGGGCTACAATCCATGGGGTCGCTCAGTTGGACATGAGTAAGCACACGCATGCTGATGTGTCTAAGCAGGATTTTGCAGATTTGGTATGCAGGTAAAGAAGAAGTATATATAGGGGTAGTATGAGAAATCCTTTAGAATCATTAAGGACACCAACTATAACAGACTGGCTAAAAGAGAAAATTCAGGCACTGCTTGTGAAGTTTTAACATGCTAAAGTTTGGGAATATTGGATAAGTGAAGGGGTACTTAATCAAGTAAGGGATTAATGAGAGTTGGATTTGGGGAACTTTGGTTTATTAAATAAAGAAATTCAAGCAGTAAACCCATTAGGGTACCAATACCAGATTTTTTTATCAACATCTTCACAGCCTATGTTGAAACTGGCAGCAGTACGTAAGAGGAAAAGAGAAGGCAAGATGCCTACAATGTCCCATGGTGGCAGGACAAGTAAAGTTGTACAGAGTTCTTTTTCGGTCATGCAGCATCATTTCTGATTCCGAGAGTGATGATTTCCCCTCCTGTGCAAGTCTGATCTCTGTCCAATCATTTGCTCAAGCTGTGTGAAAAACTAATTCCCAACACCTGCTGATTTGAGACCAAGTGCAAGTTTAGGAAAGGTTTTCAGCTTGTCAATTTCCCCCGCTATGCTCTATGGCAGACTTGTGGCCTGGGCAGCATAACCTCACTTCGAAATCAGCCTGAGGTGCACGGTGTCACCAGGGGGTGGTGTAGGAAGGTGCAGAGAGTCCATCCATGTCGCTTTTATGTCCCTAAAAGATCACAGTCAGCCCTATTTGAGTTTTATGTACCCAGTGGGAGAGTAAAGGGAATAATGTTCAGGAGTACTTTGCATTTAAATGATTCCTTTATTCAAAGAGATTTACAAGTGTTATATCATTAAACAAGGTTCCCTTTGAGATGCATTAGAAGTAAATACAAAATTGTAATGCTTATTTCACAGTGGGACAATATTATGTGGTTCAGGATGAGAGGCCGAAAGAATGTCATTCAAGAACAGTGCCCACTAATCAATATGTGACAATAATAACTTCTTGCATAGTTTTAGTTCTGCCTTTTTTGCTCACTCTTGAATTTTCTAATAAATGCTTGATCTTTTTTGAAGTTATTGTCTCATAAATGGGAGATAATAATAGCTTTCCTTTCCATCTCATACATTGTTAGGAACATCAAATAAGATAATGTATATGGACAGGTAAAAATTGTACAGATGTAAGAATGAATGGGTGATTTTCCAGGTGGCATTAGTGGTAAAGAACCTGCCAGCCAATGCAGAAGATGTAAGAGAAGCCCGTTCGAGCCCTGGGTTGGGAAGGTCCCCTGGAGAATGGCATGGCAACCCACGCCAGTATTCTTGCTTCCAGAATCCCATAGACAGAAGAGCCTGGTGGGCTACAGAGTTGGACATAGAGTCAGACACAATTGAAGTGACTTAGAATACTCCCACACAAGAATAAATGAAGGGAGTATCATTTTTTTCTTTTTCTTTCTATTAACATGTGTCCCTACTGACATACGACCTGTAGAGAAGCAGACCTTCAATATTCACTGCATTATTGTTTTTAACTAATTAAGTATAGTAAATCCCCTACATAGGAACCTTCAAGTTTGAATTTTCAAAGATGCAAATGTGAGTTGGCATGTCCCATCACAAAAGTTAATTCATGGGTCTGGCATACCTTGTCACATGCAAGCATTCTCTACAAGCGGTTGTGCTTTTGTATACTGTACTGTACAGTGTTGTATGGAGTCCAGCAGTACAGTATCTTTACTTCAAGCCCAGGATGTCCAGAAGCGAGTGTAAAATCAGAGGTGATTTATCTGGTACAGTACTACCCAGACATCACTTGATCATTTTTTCAAAAGGGTAGATTGAATTGAATTCAGCAAGGAACCAGAACCCGAGCCATTGATGTCAGGCGTGAGTGAAACTGCAGCTCGCCCTCCATCTCCTGTTGCTGATGATCCTTCAGCTCTACCATCTCCCACTTCCTCTCCCTCCTCCAGTCAGTAACTCTTCTTGCCTGTTCACTCGATGCCAGCCCCTTTATGCTACTGTACTTTACAAGGTACTGTACTATAAGATTAAAAATGCTTTCCTTATTTTTGTGTTTGTGTTTTATGTATTATTTTTGCAAAAATATTGCAAACCTACTACAACACAATACTATATAGCTGATTGTGTTACTTGGGTACCCAGGCTAACTTTGCTGATGTGTGTGCATGCTAAGAGCTTCAGTTATGTCTGAATCTTTGCTGGACTTATGAAAAAATTGAACTTACGAATGTGCTCTCAGAATGGAACTCATTCATACGTAGGTGACATACTGTATCAGGAAACTCAAGGTACCCAACATTAAGCTTTAGTTTTGAACTGCATAGTTCTTAATATTTAAAGGCATATTAAGGTCATTCACTTTGTTTTAAAAGTGAAGACCCTAGGAACAAGTGTTTATTTAGTTTGCTAAATGATATATGGACAGTTAAAGATAGATTTGAAATTAGGTTCTAGATGATTTAAGCCTTTAGCATTTAGCTCCAAGCTAAGCATTTAGGGCTTTTAAAACTGTGGTTATAAAGAATTTTAACTTAGTAAAGGCAAGCTCTTTAAATGTTTGAATCATGTAAAGGAGTTTCAAGAAAACCCATATATTCATATAGATAGATAGATAGATAGATAGTTACTACTTTTTTTTACTTTACAATATTGTATTGGTTTTGCCATACATCAACATGAATCCACCATGGGTGTCCACGTGTTCCCAATCCTGAACCCCTCTCCCACCTCCCTCCCCATAAAATAAATCTAGTTACAGAAGTCAGAAAGGGTCTGCTAAGAGATTAAAGACCATAGTCAGGATAATTATAGAAGAAGTTAACATTATTCAGTGAAATTATCTTAATTAGACCCAATGTACAGTGTCTTAGTCAAATACAGTTTCATATATCTGTTAAGTAAAAGGAAGATAAATTAAATAAATACTTGGGCTATGAGGGCAGTTATTCAGTCACTAAGTCTTGTTGAGTCTTTGTGATCCCTTGGACTGCAGTACACCATGCTTTCCTCTCCTTCCCTATCGCCTGGAGTCTGCTCAAACTCATGTCCATTGAGTCAGTGATGCCATCCAACCATCTCATCCTCTATCACCTTCTCCTCCTGCCCTCAATCTTTCCCAGCATCAAGGTATTTTCCGATGAGTCAGCTCTTCACATCGGTGGCCAAAGTTTTGTAGCTTCAGCATCATGAGAGCAGTAGCACATATTTAAACAGATAATCTCTTTAGAGATGCTGTTGTTTATAAGAACCTTAAAACCACTAATTGCCATGCTTAAATTATGTTCCTTGCTATCACCTTTGGCTTGCGAAGGCAGAATTTTGCTAATATTCTTCAAGCTAAGCACTTGTGACTAAAAAGTCATAAAGGCTTATTCATTTTTTAAAGACTGTTATTCAAATTTTGAACATTTTAAAATTATCTAACTTCTGCTTACAAATTACACAGAATCAGTCACCAACTAGTGAACGAAGGCAAAAGAAATTGAAAGAGAATCCAAGTCTTGCTGATTTTGGAGGCAAAACGATTGTCCATCGAATTCAGTTAGAACTTTGAGTACACATTAGCAACAGGGAATGGAGGGCGCCTTGCCAGCAGTCAGGATTAGAGATGTCCAAACCATAATGGAGAAATTGCAAGTTTGACTTTGAAATCCTTGATGAAAAGGCACATTAGGAAATATAATTATTAGCATACTGTTTAATGTTTTAATTGGATGCATTTTGTGGTGCTGTGCCAAAGTGATTTTTGAAGCTGATTGTATTTTTGCCTTCCTGCCTATTCTTTAAAGCGCAGTCAACCTTAGTAAGAGAGAAAAGGGAGATAAATTACATAAAGGAAAGGAACAGCTAATGATTTAAAAATGTGTGGTTTTCTCCTCACATGAAACATCACTCTTAAGTTTCTCATCTGGGGGCAAAATCTGTTCTTTTCTAGGAAGAGGAATATTGTGTTAGGCAGCAAATCATTATGGTGTTGGGTATTTAGAGGAATTCTCCTGGTTGTATTAAAATATCCTGGCATCTGTACAATACTCTCCTGGCTTTGATTACAAAGGCCTTTAATCATTGATAGCATTTATTTGTTAAGTGTAGCTTTCTTTGTGTTTTGAATAAGCCCAATTGTTAGTAATTTCTAAAAAATTACCAAGCGCAGTATCAATGAACTATAATTTTAATTTATTTCATTATAATTTAATGTTGATCAGTGTAGAAAATACAGAATTTTTTTAAAACTAAAAATTTTACAGGCATATTATTTTAGTTTGTGACTCATTAAAAAAAAAAACAATAAATATAGCAATTAAAGACTTAACCCATTCTTTCTTTCAGCTATGAAGATTTTTCTTTGTAAATCACTCAGGGGAAAAAAAATAGGTAGTTTCAATTCCTGTGAAATTTCTTTGATCTTCATGTAAATAAACCAGCTGCCTTCCTCTCATAGGATGCTTTCTTGAATGTGATTTCTTTCATCAAGGAGTTTATCTCACCTCTGTAAACATCAAGATAGTTTCCTTCAGAACATCAAACAGGCATTTCTACACATTTACAGAAAATATATTAAATAATGTAAATGGCAGACTTCCTCTCCACTTCCTAGCAGGACAGAGCAGAAGATAGTTTACAGTGAACCCCAACTGGTGGGAGGCACGTCCTACATTGTAGTCATAATATTCTTGACAAACACCAAGCATTCTCTTCCCTTGAAGGCAGAAAAAGGAAACATGTCCACTGAAAAGGTGAGCTAGCTTGACAGAACCTGGGAAGGAAATCAAAAGTAGATGAGTGTGCAGAAATCATAGACTATGAAAGACGGTTAAGACAGAATGTTTGTGGCACTAAGAAAGTTTACACTAGAAAATTTAGTGAAATGGGCCCAAGTGTTAGACATAGTTTAGATGGAGAGATTCAGTAAAGATTTGAAAAGTTCTTATTTTTCTAAACCAGCTCTAATTTGCCTGAGTTATTTAACTCCCAGTTGGCTCAGCAATTTTATGATTCTTGGCACTGTGCAAAATGCATTTCTTCAGATCTTTGAAAGTTGACCGATTTCTTGCTGAATGAACCAGTCACTCAGCTGTGAAGTCAATTTCCCTAGCTTCAGCAGACAGAACTTTTTTTTTTTAATTTTTTTTGTTCAGAAATGGACGAATGTTTTTAATTGACTCTAAATGAGGATATGGAGGAGTAATATTTTCATATCTTGATATTTAGATTGTAAGTTGATAGTCTTGTTGAGGAAGATAGCATAGATTCACTTTATGGAATAAATACATATTTTTTTAATTCTGAATTTTCAAGAAGAGTTAATTCATCAATTATTATGACAACTAGTAATATCTTACAATTGCTCTAGGTCTTTCTTTTAAAATTTTGAAACTCAGAAAGTGAAGGCACCTAGATTAGAATCTGAAGAATGGGTTTCCAAATTTTCTTTACATCCATCTGAGAATGTTATCTGTCATTAGTTCTTTTTGCACATGTTCTTGGAGTCTCACATCTATTTACACATCCTCCCATTCAGTTACAAATGTATTTTAAAAATGCATCCTAAGCACCTATTTTATTTATAGAAGGATGCTGCCTTCCAGGGTAAGAGACATAAATAAGAATATAATTACAATAAAACATAGAATGTACCACTTGTTAAAAAAACCAAAATGCACTGGGGACGTGATCAGATAATTATAAAGCCAAAAAATACTGTGAGGATACACACATTTTATTGTATTTATCAAAATTTGAGTATACAGCTGAAGATATTTTATCTCATAAAAACTTAATTTTGAGTTCCCTATATTAGAGATCCCCAATCTTTTTGGTACCAGGAACCAGTTTCATGGAAGAAAGTTTTTCTATGGACCAGAGATGGGAGATGGTTTGGGGATGATTCAAGTGCATTACATTTATTGCGCACTTTATTTCTAATCTAATGCCACAGCAGATCAGAGGTTGGGGACCCCTGCAGGTGGCGCTAGTGGTAAAGAATCTAACTGCCAATGCAGGTAGATGTAAGAGACACGGGTCCGATCCCTGGGTTGGGAAGACCACCTGGCAGAAGGCATGGCAATCAGCTCGTGTTCTTGCCTGGAGAATCCCACAGACAGAGGAGCCTGGCGTGCTGCAGTGCACAGGGTCACAAAGTGTCGGACAGGACTGAAGCGACATAGCACACATGCCCTGAATCTAAGATACTGAGAACTTAAATGCTTCTGGTTTTACAGGGAACTTTTCACCTATTTATTTCCTTCTTCCTTTTTATCTCTTTCCACTCAAGTCATTGAACTCCACCTCTCTTTTCTTGTCATCACTATAACAGTCCTCCGCCATCCCAGACTAATTTCAGTCTTTGGAAATTACCATAAAAAGAAGTTTCTTTTCTCCTTACAAAATTGCAATATCTCTATTGAAAATAAACTTGACTCCTGAAATTCAGTATTTATTTTTTACTCTTTGATGTCATAAATCTTTAATGATATATCACTTTCTTCTAATGCTGTGAGTGACATGGAACTACTCTGTCTTCAAAATCACAAACTAGAGATTCTTCTTTCATACCATAGTTTCTTTATATAGTCCTTTATTAGTCATTCATATGAACTAAATGTGGTTTAAGCCCTTAGCAAGTACTTCTACCTGCACTCCTCTAGTTCATCTGCTACGTTTTTCTTATAATTACATTATAAATAAATTCTGGTTGTAAAAGCAGACTTTATATTTCTTATGCATTGGAATAGCTTCCTCAGATATTTGACTTTGCAAATGTCATTCAGCAATAATGATTTGTTCTGGGAAATTAGATTTTTCTGACTGGGCATTTGAACTGTGAAGTTCTATAAGATCAAGAATTTTGTATTAATAGTTGTGATCATCTGCAAATATGTGATACTCAACTTTAGAGCCTAACTAAATCATTTTTTGCATTTAAAGTCACACCAACTACTATATTCAATAAATTCACAATGTTAAATAACTTCACTCACATAGCAATCAAATATAGGTATTAATAATTGGTAGGGTATCCTTCCTCCCTGCAGTGATTCAGGGACCCAGGATTTTCAACTTATGACATTCTGTCTTCTTATGTAGGGAGTTCTCTATTCCCAACTGACAAACAGGTAAAGAGATGGTTTAGAAAACAATTACACTCAGTTACACAGTCACCTTGGTTAGGAGTTGATACACATAATTTTACTTAAATTCCATTGGCATCAACTGATCACACAGCAGAAAAATGTAATCCTTGGTAGGTAGTTTCTTCCTAGAAACAACCAGAGGGAGCACAGAGTTTTGGAGTTATCCACCTGACTCTGCCATACCTATATCTTTTGGAAAGTTGGAATGACTTTTCCAGGGATAACCTGGAATACTAGTGATAACATATTTGTATAAAAAGCTGTAAAAATGCTCTTGAGAAACCTTTGCCTGATTGTCTCTAGTTTAATAAATCTATACTTTCCTTTTATTTCATTTAAACATGAAGACAAAATGCATTTACCCATTTGCTTTTTTTCATCAACTATTTCATGAATGCCTATTGTATGCCAAGCACAAATTTTTGTACTTGAGATACACTGGTGATTAAAACACACTAAGCTCACCCTGCCTTTGTGAGCTTATATCCTAGTAGGTAGAGGTGAACAGTAAGCACTATACGTAATAAATAAGTGAATTACTTTGAAATTAAAATATATAAAATTCTGTAGAAAAAGGAAAGGTTAATCAAGGTAATGGAAATTAGGACTGACTGAATTGTGCTGGGAGCTGGTTACAATTTACAAAATGATTTTCATTGAAAGCCTCATTGAGAAGGTAGCATTTAAACAAAACCAGAAGGGGATGGGACCTCAGCTCTGCAGATAGTATTTGACCCAAGAGAATTCCCAGCAGAGAGAACAGCAGGGCTAGTGATCTTAATGTAAGAGTTTGCACACTGTCCTCAGGAAACAGTAAGGAGCCCAGAGTGTTTCCAATGCTGTGAGCAAAGAAAAAGGTAGTGGGTGATGGAGCAGAAAAGACCATGTAAAATCTTCTTGGTAGCATTTGTGCTTTTCTTTTTAATGGAATGGGAAACTGTTACAGAGTTTGCAGTAGAGAAGTGAAATAATCCTTATAATTGAAAAAACTCGCTTTGGGCTGTCCTGCTGAGAGAGACTGCAGGGTGTCAAATGTAAACAGGGAGGCTGGTTAGGAGATTATAGCAGTATCCAGGTAAGAGGGGTGGTGACTAGGAAGAGAGTGTCACTCCTTTCATGTGATGAAAACAGTGTTTAACATGTGTATTATCTACCAATTATTCTGATCTTTAGTTGGTATCAAAGCTTGAGAGTATTTTGATACCCTCCAGGTTAACTCTCTGGCTATCATTTCAAGATTTCTGTAAGAAAGAACCTAGATTACCTTGAGAACCATATTGCATCACTGGACATCTAGCCAAATTGGGGAGGAGGTCCTAAAACAGTACTTTAACTTGAGATGCATTAGCCTACTATACGGATAGGAATTAATATTCGAGTTGGATTGAAGCAGATAATCCCCAACATACTAAAAAACATGTACGTGTACTTAACCAAGACATTGTCTTTCTTTCCTTAATTTTTAGTTTCAGGTGACTCTTTCTAGTATTCATAATTATAAAATATCTTCTGTGTATTATAGAATAAGACAACACATTAAGAAGAAAGCAAATTTCTTTTTATCCAGGTGGAACAGTGGTAAAAAACGTTTCTGCCAATGCAGGAGACTCAAGAGATGTGGATTTGATCCCTGGGTCAGGAAGATCCCCCAGAGTAGGAAATGGCAACCCACTCCAGTATTCTTGCCTGGAAAATTCCATGGAGAAAGGAACCTGGTGGGCTACCACCCACGGGATCACAAAGAGTCAAAAATAACTGAGCACTCACTCAGCACTCA
This sequence comes from Cephalophus harveyi, assembly GCA_006410635.1. Lineage (NCBI taxonomy): Eukaryota > Metazoa > Chordata > Mammalia > Artiodactyla > Bovidae > Cephalophus > Cephalophus harveyi. Next base: position 39,109 of record SJYT01063800.1, read on the forward strand.
GCCTAGTACCTGCCACCGTGAACATCAACGTCGATGAATTTACTTTACTTTTTTCTTTAATATCTCAATATTTACAAATCTATAATATGATTTACCTATTATTTTCACTTAATATTAACTTTCAATGATTATGCTTCAAACATCTGATTTAGCATATGAATAAAAATTAACATCTGCCTATGAGATCAGTCCTGGGTGTTCATTGGAAGAACTGACGCTGAAGCTGAAACTCCAGTACTTTAGCCACCTCATGTGAAGAGTTGACACATTGGAAAAGACCCTGACGCTCAGAGGGGTTGAGGGCAGGAGGAGAAGGGGATGACAGAGGATGAGATGGCTGGATGGTATCACTGACTCTATGGACATGAGTTTGAGTGAACTCCAGGAGTTGGTGATGGACAGGGAGACCTGGCGTGCTGTGATTCATGGAGTCGCAAAGAGTAGGGCATGACTGAGCGACTGAACTGAACTGAACTGATATTGAAATATATTTAACCATTGCATTTACTGAAACTTAATATTATTTTTATCAATATGTTAGATGACTAAATTTTTTCAAAGTACTGATGATTTTCTTAGAAAATGTGAAAGGACTGGATCTAAGTGAATATGCAAGCCACTGGTCAATTTTATGTTGGAGAATAGTCCAGCAAGCAGAATTTGCATAGGATCCAAATATCATGATTCTAGGACCACTTCTATTTTGTAATTTAGAAGTTCATTAAGAACTTGATTCCTATGTATACTATCATGTAAGAAATGAAGCACCAGCCTATGTTCGATACAGGATACAGGATGCTTGGAGCTGGTGCATGGGGATGATCCAGAGAGAGGATATGGGGTGGGAAGTGGGAGGGGGATTCAGGATTGGGAGCTCATATACACCCGTGGGGGATTATGTCAATGTATGGCAAAACCAATATGGTATTGTAAAGTAAAATAAAGTAAAAATAAAATTAAAAAAAAAAAAAAAAAAAGAACTTGATGGGAACCATACTACTGAGTTACATTGCAGATACTGCAAATTATCCCAAATCACTGAGTTTTGATCAGTAATTTCATTGAGCAAGTGATTACACCCCACCCCCACCCACACCCACACACTCCCCATAGCCTGCAAGTGCCACAGAAAGAGGGTGGCTTCTTATTCTGGTGACTCTTCTTTCTTATGACTCAACCATTTTTTGTGTTTCTCTCTGCGATTCCTCAGCAATACATGAACCGTGAACTTCCAGATGTTCAAGCTGGTTTTAGAAAAAGCAGAGGAACCAGAGATCAAATTGCCAACACCCACTGGATCATCATAAAAGCAAGAGAGTTCCAATAAAGCATCTATTTCTGCTTTATTGACTATGCCAAAGCCTTTGACTGTGTGGATCACAATAAACTGTGGAAAATTCTGAAAGAGATGGGAATACCAGACCACCTAACCTGCCTCTTGAGAAATCTGTATGCAGGTCAGGAAGAACTGGACATGGAACAACAGACTGGTTCCAAATAGGAAAAGGAGTACGTCAAGGCTGTATATTGTCACCCTGTTTATTTAACTTATATGCAGAGTACATCATGAGAAATGCTGGACTGGAAGAAACACAAGCTGGAATCAAGATTGCCGGGAGAAATATCAATAACCTCAGATATGCAGATGACACCACCCTTATGGCAGAAAGTGAAGAGGAAGTAAAGAGCTTCTTGATGAAAGTGAAAGAGGAGAGTGAAAAAGTTGGCTTAAAGCTTAACATTCAGAAAACGAAGATCACGGCATCACTTCATGACAAATAGATGGGGAAAAAGTGGAAACAGTGGCTGACTTTATTTTGGGGGGCTCCAAAATCACTGCAGATGGTGATTGCAGCCATGAAATTAAAAGATGCTTACTCCTTGGAAGAAAAGCTATGACCAACCTAGACAATATATTAAAAAGCAGAGACACTACTTTGCCAACAAAAGTCCTTCTAGTCAAGGCTATGGATTTTCCAGTGGTCATGTATAGATGTGAGAGTTGGACTATAAAGAAAGCTGAACTCTGAAGAACTGATGCCTTTGAACCATGACATTGGAGAAGACTCTTGAGAATCCCTTGGACTGCAAGGAGATCCAACCAGTCCGTCCTAAAGAAAATCAGCCCTGAATGTTCATTGGAAGGACTGATGTTGAAGCTGAAACTCCAATAGTTTGGCCACCTGATGCGAGAGCTGACTCATTGGAAAAGACCCTGATGCTGGGAAAGATTGAGGTCAGGAAGAGAAGGGGACAACAGAGGATGAGATGGTGGGATGGCATCATCACCTCACTGGACATGAGATTGGGTAAACTCCGGGAGTTGGTGATGGACAGGGAGGGCTGGCGTGCTGCAGTCCATGGGGTTGCAAAGAGTTGGACACGACTGAGTGACTGAACTGAACTGTGATTCTAATTCTTTTTCTCCTATCTCTCTGTGGCTATATATTTTGTATCTACTATTATACCTATTTCACTATTATTCTTTATTTTCTGATCACCCGTTTGAGAGGAAATTGACTGGATTGTCCAATATGGTATTGGTGTACTTACTTGGCAGCTACCTTGAGATCATCTCAAAAGCTATTGGGTAGGTACCAATTTAGCTAATAGATATCTAATTTTGCCTCAGTACTGGTTCTCTTTAAGTTAGGGCACTGTGGCAGAATCACAGAATGACAAACTAACTGGAAAGAATCTCTTTCAGCATGACCAACATTTAAAGTTTCACAAAACTTTCTTTAATATAGACATTTTTGATATATTATTCTCTGAAATGTGCTCATTATGTCTATTAAACCTCTCACTATGTACTATCCCTTTTTTCTTTTCTCAGAACCATGTCTAAATTACTTACTGCAGTTTGATAATAAATTTTTGGATATTGAAGAATTATATATTATTGATCACATAGAACTTCTAGAATTCTATCCTGAGATTATTCTTGACTGCTTTCTTAACTTCACACAGCTTTTGCAATTGAAATACATTCTTCTTGAGATCCTCGAACTATTGATTCCCTCCTATCAAACTCTTCAACTCAGTATGTCTTTAAATTCAGTTCCAGTTTTTCTTTGTCCATTGACATATGAGAATAATAGTTTCTTCTCCAATGTGAAGTCGTCACCACCAACTTTGTCTTCAGTCATACCTTCTTTTTCTCTAATATTTTCCTTTTCTTTTATCAGTTGTTTGCTTGTTTTTTGTTGTTGTTGTTTTGTTTTGTTTTTACTGTGCACAACTGTGTTTAATTGTCCTCTGCAGTTAATTTCTTTCTATTTTTGCTGCATTTTTTTCCTGAAGCCTTGTGTAATGATTGATGTGGCAAGAAAAGAGCTTCAGTTCCTATGTGATCAATTGTGCAGTAATTTCTCCTTTCTTTCTAATACATAGTCTGAAAACTGGTTGGCACTCATGTTACAGGTTTTTAAATATCTCACTTGGATCACTGTTTTAAATATTAGCTGTTTTTGCATTGTTTCTCCACCCTAACAATAGACAGTATGAACCGTTATTTTGAACATGCCTTTGGTTACTCCCTAATGTGTTGTAGTTGATTTTCATAACAGGGGACTGATGCTGGTGGCATTGTTCCTGTCTTCTCATCTCCATTATTTTGCATCATAAAGGAGGAACAATATTCTGATGAACAATCTGGACTATGACAAAGAGTTGAGTGATATATTATTATCATTGTTGTTGTGAGCATTAATAATTATGTCACAAAATCTACATTGTTAGTGATAATCTTCTTCAATAGCCTTTTTCAAATGTATTCCAAACTCCTTATAAACTCCAACTGAGTCAGCTTCATAGCATCTTTTAAAGTAAGGATAAGAAAACTTTAATTAGTTAAAATTACTGCATCAATGAGTCTTACTCTTTCATATTCTATTCTATGACCACACAGACTTACAATCCTAGTTATTTTTTCTCTAAGTCTTACTTTACTGACTCTGAGATCTCCGATTCCTAGACCCACGTCTAGAAATAGTATTTCTCTAAGTCCTGGCCTGAAGTCCTTTGTATTGACCTGAAACATACAGTGAATATTTAAACCACTTGCTATTAGGCAGTTCAATCTTTTCAGTTTTGTTCAAAGAATGAACTTACAAATCTATATGCTTACTGAATGACCCTCATCATCTCTGTGCTTAGTCGCTCAATCATATCTAACTTTTTGAGATCCTTTGGACTGTAGCCTGCCAGGCTCCTCTTGTCCATGGCATTTTTCAGGCAAGAATACTGGAATGGCTGGCCATTTTTCACCTCCAGGTGATCTCCCCAAACTAGGGATCAAGCCCGTGTCTCCTGTGTCAGATTCTTTATCCACTGAGCTATCAAGAAAGCCCCCATTCATTTCTAGTCTTCACCAATAAATGCAGACTTAGAGTTAATGTTTGAGTTTGGGGTGCATTCTAGTTATTTGACCCTGGATATGGGGTCACGAAGAGTTGGACACGACTGAGCGACTTCACTTCCACTTTTCACTTTCATGCATTGGAAAAGGAAATGGCAACCCACTCCAGTGTTCTTGCCTGGAGAATCCCAGGGACGGCAGAGACTGGTGGGCTGCCGTCTATGGGGTCACACAGAGTCGGACATGACTGAAGCGACTTAGCAGCAGCAACAACAACAAGTTACATAAGACAATTATTTATTACATCCATGGATTTGAATTGTCAGATATTTAAACAAGGCATAGCTGGGATGTTGTGTCTCTTCCACAGTGTCTGGGTCCTCATCTGGTTCATCTGGAAGGTTCCAGGATTGGTGACGATTATCATCTGAAGGCTCATCACTCACATGTTCGGTGGTAGAGGAAAGAAATAAAAATCAATTTAGCAATTACTATGTGCTAGGAATTTTACTAAACTTCTCATATCAATACCTTGTTTACTCCTTACAACAAAAGATTGATAGAGTCAATATTAACCTTAATTTAGAAATGATATCTCAAAATGTTGCCTACTATTTCCAAGGCGACTTCTATGTGTTAAACGAAAAACTGAGGTGTACTTTAAAATTTATTAAGAATTCATTTTAAGGAAATTTTTCTTTAAATTGGGCAGCATCCAATGTAGCAGATAGAAAGGACCTTCTAGTAGCCATACTCAAAAATGAAAGGCTTTCCTCACCAGAAGGGAAAAGGAACAAGGAAGTTGTACGAGGCAAATATGGGTGTATTGCCAGGCTACTTTCCTTTAGGGAATAGCATCACCGACTCAATGGACATAAATTTGAACAAGCTTCAGGAGTTGTGCTACAGTCCATGGGGTCACAAAAAGTCCGACGTGACTGAGCAACTGAACTGAACTGGGGTCTATCAGGCAGATGGAGTAACTAGTGCTGATCAGGCAATTCCTAATTGACTAGTTTAGAATTTCATTTCTAGAAGGGCCAGAACTGTAAGTCTCAGTTGAGGAAGTGGTTCTTAGCTTAAGTGAATCCATGTTGGGTCTATTGTCCTGTTTTTTTTTTAAACATATGAAATAAAAGATGCAAACTCTTCTTTGTCTCCCTGTTCGACTGATCTTCCAATCACCAATGGCACCTCACTTCGTGAATTATACCTTCTTCTAAATCTTGAGTTTCATACAGCATTTGTTTCTTCCCTCATTTTCTCTCACTCATACCCTCAGTCCATTATCTCCAATACTCTTTCTTTAAGACCACATAAAACCTCCATTATAGCACTTACGACATTATTTTTTTCAATTGCTCTTGTACAGATTTATTCCACTTGTCTCTGAATACATCAAGGCCAGAGATTAAATCTTGTTCATCTCTCTTAAAGTCTGGAAAGAACTTGTTGCTCAATCTCATTTGTTGGATGATTTTTTTTTTAATTTTATTGAATGAATTATAAAGAATAAGACTGAATAGAATATTTCTGATTCTTTTTAACATAAACCTTCTACAGAATCTTGTCCTTTCTACTTTTAAATATTTTTCAAGTGACTGTTCCTGTCTATTCCCATGTACATTCTTCATTAAGTTTTAGCATTAATATAATAGTGATGCAAAAATACTTTGCAGGAGCCCTAGAAAGATATGCATAATGTCTTTCAGATTAGAAGTACTAGTAAAACCTGATTATCAGTACTTCAAATAGTGTCAAAATGGAAGCAGAAAGCTTTGAACTTAAGTTTGTTTAAAATACTGCTGGAAATCTGCAAATGTTATGATTGTAATGGACATGCCTATTAGAAGAAAATATTTGTATTTATTTTAACTCACATTTCATAGACATTTAATTGTAACCTGGAGGTTATTTCCTCATTTTGTGTGTATAAGGATAGTTCCTTCCCACTCAGTGTGTAAATAAACAGTATTATCCAACTGTGAGAAAGCAATTCTATTGTTAACACAACATAAGTTTTGGTTTAAAGGTAGCATATAATATTTTATATTTTACTAATCAACTTATATTTGTATTTATTAATTACAATGAATCATACTATTCAAGGAACAACAACAACAAAAAAAACTCTTTCTGGTTTGAGCTCTAAAATAAAACAAAATTTTAAGTCATTTAAAGTTGTAAGAAAAATAACAGTATGACAATACAGAACTGAAAGTTCAGATGAATACAATTTTACTTAAAAGGAATTTCTCAAATTATTGGAGAGACATAGAACATGCCACAATAATTTTAGCCTACTAAATTTAGTTTTTACAGCTCTGCACAATGGCCATTGTACAACCTTGAATCTTCTTACATATTCAGTCTTGCCAAATGTGTGGTATGACAAACTCAGAAGATTATAGTCAGACATTATTTCACAATCATGCCATGTTTTTATGTCACAGGCAAAAGCAAGATCAACGCCTCAAAAATCTGAGGTAGGCATATGTTTCCACACATTGGAACACAGAAACCACTGACAGGCAGTTCTGTGAACGGTTATGTCCTGATCTCCACTGACCCATGTCTGAGTTGTCTAAATGGGTAGATCTCTGAAAGTTGTAGTAGCTTAATTCTTTGCCAAAATATTATAAAATAATAATTGATAACCAGGCGGTAAAAACAACTCTCCAGGACTGATTTTGAGACTGGATTCTGAAAGCTATACTCATAGAAACGAAAAGAATAAGAAGCAGGTCAACTCCTACCTGGAACTGAAGTTACAAACAGAGTTCAAGGTAGAATGTGGGGTTCTCCAGGCACCAAGGAGTCTTGTTATTTAGTAACTAGTTCAGTTCAGTTCAGTCGCTCAGTCGTGTCCGACTCTTTGCGACCCCATGATTCGCAGCACGCCAGGCCTCCCTATTCATCACCATCTCCCGGAGTTCACTCAGACTCACGTCCATCGAGTCCATGATGCCATCCAGCCACCTCATCCTCGTCCCCTTCTCCTCCTGCCCCCAATCCCTCCCAGCATCAGTCTTTTCCAATGAGTCAACTCTTCTCATGAGGTGGCCAAAGTACTGGAGTTTCAGCTTTAGCATCATTCCTTCCAAAGAAATTCCAGGGTTGATCTCCTTCAGAATGGACTGGTTGGATCTCCTTGCAGTCCAAGGGACTCTCAAGAGTCTTCTCCAACACCACAGTTCAAAAGTGTCAATTCTTCGGCGCTCAGCCTTCTTCACACTCCAACTCTCACATCCATACATGACCACAGGAAAAACCATAGCCTTGACTAGACGGACCTTAGTCAGCAAAGTAATGTCTCTGCTTTTGAAAATGCTGTCTAGGTTGGTCATAACTTTTCTTCCAAGGAATAAGAGTCTTTTAATTTCATGGCTGCAGTCACCATCTGCACTGATTTATAAAGTCTGGCACTGTTTCCACTGTTTCCCCATCTATTTCCCATGAAGTAATGGGACCGGATGCCATGATCTTCATTTTCTGAATGTTGAGCTTTAAGCCAACTTTTTGCTCTCCTCTTTCACTTTCATCAAGAGGCTTTTTAGCTCCTCTTCACTTTCTGCCATAAAGATGGTGTCATCTGCATATCTGAGGTTATTGATATTTCTCCCGGCAATCTTGATTCCAGCTTGTGTTTCTTCCAGTCCAGAGTTTCTCATGATGTACTCTGCATATAAGTTAAATAAGCAGGGTGACAATATACAGCCTTGATGTACTCCTTTTCCTATTTGGAACCAGTCTGTTGTTCCATATCCAGTTTTAACTGTTGCTTCCTGAACTGCATACAGATTTCTCAAGAGGCAGGTTAGGTGGTCTGGTATTCCCATCTCTTTCAGAATTTTCCAGTTTATTGTGATCCACACAGTCAAAGGCCCACACAGTCAAAGGCTTTGGCATAGTCAATAAAGCAGAAATAGATGTTTTTCTGGAACTGTCTTGCTTTTTCCATGATCCAGCGGATGTTGGCAATTTGATCTCTGGTTCCTCTGCCTTTTCTAAAACCAGCTTGAACATCAGCAAGTTCACAGTCCATGTACTGCTGAAGAAAAGTTGTGTTCAATTCTTTGAGACCCTGTGGACTGTACCCCTCCAGCTCCTCTGTCTGTGGGATTTCCCAGGAAAGAATACTGAAGTCGGCTGTCATTTTCTCCTCCAGGAGATCTTCTCAATCCAAGAATTGAACCTGGGTCACCTGCGTTGCAGGAAATTCTTTACCAATTGAGCTTCCAGGGAAACCAAGGAGTCTGATTAACTTGAAAATCTATGCAACTCATTGGTCCCTGGGTCAAAAGGAAATTGCCAAATTTCATGGCAGCTATAAAGCACTACTGCACAAGTTATTTCTCACAGATATTCACCTTGACAATATGTCCATAGATATACGGGCATACTCGGGCATATTTCAGTGCACTTAGTCCAATCATGGTTTGAATGAGAGTTATCAGAGGGTGTGGGAAAAGGAAGGAAAATCTTTTTATGAAGGGGAGTATTTTACTCTCTTTTTGAGTTTTGGTTTTCTTCATTGTCAAGAAAGTATGAAAGGACCAATAAGGAACTCAACACAACAGACTGGCCATTTATTGGGTAATACTATGCACATCATGCAAGAAAATCATTTTTGATGATTTGAGTGATTTAGAATTGTATATTGTGCACAAAATAACCAAGTGATAAAATAACCAATTGATATTAAAAGAAATGAGCAATGCTCTAAATCTATCTAAAGTAAAAACAGAATACTTAATATATGTGGTTGAACTATATTTTACCTAGGCTAAATCCTTATCTTAGAAAAGCTTTGGCTCTCGTTTGCAATTAGTAGAAATTGGAATACCTACAAATATATACAGGAATGATTTTATGTGTTTTCCTCACATTCCATGACATCTCTTTCCTTGTTGTTGTTTGTTAGTTGCTAAGTTGTGTCTGACTGTAGCCATTAAGGAAAACAGTTTGAGGGTTCCTAGAGTGGGACACGATTGAGTGACTTCACTTTCACTTTTCACTTTCATGCATTGGAGAAGGAAATGGAAACCCACTCCAGTGTTCTTGCCCGGAGAATTCCAGGAGCCTCATGGGCTGCCATCTATGGGGTCACACAGAGTCAGACACGACTGAAGTGACTTAGCAGCAGCAGCAGCAGATATATAAAAGCAAATCTCATCTATCCATGGGATTTTTCCAGGCAAGAATACTGGACTAGGTTGGCATTTCCTTCTCCAAGTTAGCTTCCTGACCCAGGGGTAGAACTTCCATCTCCTGCTTTGGTAGGCAGGTTCTTTACTGCTGAGACAGCAGGGAAGCCCTTACACTTTCCTAACACCTGGTGATGATCCTCTGTTATTCAAAAGACCCATTCCATCTGATAACTCAGGAGATCTCACTCTGTGTATACAGCTAGCTTCATCATCAGATAGTTTTGCATTACGCCGTCTTCTGGTTTCATTCTGAGAACTGTGAAACACTGGATAATTACCTGGGTGGCAGCTTCACATATGACCTTTTTTTCAAATTTGTGTGTATGTGTGAGTGCTTGTGAAAATCCGTTTTACCCTTGGTGACCACAAAAGTGCTTCAGCCCATTATCACAGAAAGGCTGAACAAAGGGGCAGCCTCTGGTTTGACGGTGGATATTTATTCCTCTTCTTCAAGAATGTCTTATCTCATTATGGCAATAACTTATTATTAACAGAAACACTTTTTCAAAAGTGTCAGGTCATGAGTCATCAGTCTAGGAAGAATTATTTCAAAATTTTTTGGAATACAGGTGTTTTTGTAACTGAATTTAATTTCTTCGATGTTAAAATCTAGGCCTGTGATTTTATGCATTTAAAGGAATTATTGTAGAACAGGTTCATTGATTTCATCATACACACAAATAAGTTTATGACTGGAAAACAGTGGAAAAATAGAAGTTCTTTGGGATGGAGAACTAAAGCTCTCATAAGAGCTTCCCAGGTGGCTCAGTGGGTAAAGAAACTGCTTGTAATGCAGGAAATGAAAGAGAGGTGGGTTTAATACCTGGGTTGAGAAGGTCCCGTGGAGAAGGGCATGGCAACCCACTCCAGTATTCTTGCCTGGAGAATCCCATGGACAGAGGAGCCTGGCAGGCTACAGTACACAGGGCGGCAAAGAGTCAGACACAAATAAAGTGACTATGTACACAGTACATAATGTGTTTTGGAATGTTTTCTAATTTGGTAGCTATGTTCTAGGCTCTTTCCCAAGGGAAAGATGTTACTTTCATATAGTGAATTACTGATTTTAGGTGCTTGATTTTTCCTGTATTACTGATCCACCTAGTGATGAAATGGAAAGGACATTGAAACTGGAGTCGGAAAACANCTATGTACACAGTACATAATGTGTTTTGGAATGTTTTCTAATTTGGTAGCTATGTTCTAGGCTCTTTCCCAAGGGAAAGATGTTACTTTCATATAGTGAATTACTGATTTTAGGTGCTTGATTTTTCCTGTATTACTGATCCACCTAGTGATGAAATGGAAAGGACATTGAAACTGGAGTCGGAAAACATGAGTTTTCTAGTTTTCAACCTGCCTCTAAAAATAATCAATTAAGTTCAATTCGTAAAATGTTTACTGTGTGATAGGCATTGCACTAGGCAATTTGCCTATATGACAGGAGAGCATTTCAAAGTACAGTTTGTAATAATACTGCTAAGCTATTGAAGTACTTCATCATGTTTTGGGAATATCCTTCTCCTCTGGCTCCTGCTCAGATCCATATGTCTAAACATGACTTCCGTTTATTTTATGAAAAGGGTATTGTTTGGACATCAGTTAGAGTTTGCAAATGCCTAGGGTTTCCTTTTTAATCATATAACAAGAAGTCAATTTTCATTATTGAAATAGAGTTCACATAAAATTTCAGTTTTAGGTGTACAACAGAGTGGCTTGACACTTATATACACTATGAAGTGATACACCAATAAGCCCAGTAACCGTCTGTCAGAATACAAAGTTATTACAACATTCTTGAATATATTCCCTATGACAACCACTCTAGTATTCTGGACTGGAGAATTCCATGGACTGTATAGTCTATGGGGTCTCAAAGAGTTGGACACGACTAAGAAACTTACACTTTCATACATGCCACAACTTCTTTTTCTATTCATCTACTGATAGACACACGGATGCTTCTATAGCTTGCTGAATGTGAGTAATGCTACAATGAGCATTAGAGATCATATATTTTTTTTGAATTAGTGTTTTTACTTTCTTCAGACTGATACTCAGAAGTACAAATGCTGGATCATATGATAGGTATATTTTAATATTTCAAGGAACACTCATACTGTTTTCCTTAGTGGCTGAAATAATTTACATTCACATCAACTGTGTACAAGTTCCTCTTTCTCTGTATCTTGACAATACTTGGTATTTGTTGTCTTTTTAATAATGGTCATTTGGACAGGAGTGAAGTGATATTTAACTGTGTTTTTTTTTATTTGGGGTATAGTTGCTTTATAATGTTGTATTCAGTTCAGTTAGTTTCTGCCATACAACCAACTGAATCAGCTATATGTATTCGTATATTCTCTCCCCTCCCTCATCTGACCCATCCCCATCCCATCCATCTTGATTTGTATGTTTCCTGATAATTAGTGATATTGAGCATCCTTTCATGTGTCTGATGGTCAGCTGCATGCCTCCTTTAAAAAGGTGTCTATACAGATTTTCTGCCCATTTTTCACTTGGATTATTCATTTTTTTGATATTGAGCTGCATGAGTCCTTCATATATTTTGTATGTTAACTCCTTATAGGATATATCATTTGCAAATATCTTTCCCCATTTTGCATGTTGCCTTTTTGTTTGGTTGATGTTTTAAAATTTTGTTTACTTATTTTTAATTGGAGGATAATTGCTTGACAATGTTGTGTTGGTTTCTGCCACACATCAACATGAATATACATGTCCTCTCCCTCCACCTCCCACCCCATCCCAATCTTCTAGGTTGTCACAGAGCACTGGGTTGAGGTCCCTGCATCATACAGCAAATTCCCACTGGCTCTCTAACTTACATATGGTAATTATATGTTTCAGTGCTTCTCTCTCAATTCATCCCACCCTCTCCTCCTGCTTGTGTCTACATGTCTCTTCTCTATTGATACAGTCTTGTTTGTTTAGTTTTGCTTTTGTTTCTCTTGCCTGAGCAGACAGATCCAAAAAGAACCTGCTATTACTGATGTCAAATAGTTAACTGTCTACATTTCCTTCTAGAAGTTTTATGGTTTCAATTTTATGTTTAAGTTTTTAATCCAATTTGAGTTTATTTTTGGAAATGATTTGTGAAAGTAGACTGTCTGGCAGGATGACCAGTTTTCTGAGCCTGGGACTTTTTTTCAGATCTCCATCAAGCCTACTCCATTGAATGACTCCACATTAATTGCTCAGGGTATGTATATTCAGAGGGATGGTTCTATGAAGAGAAGTAAAATCTTCAACGTGTGATCAATGTGTGATTAGACTAAATCTGCTTGAGGACCTTTCTGCCTAACTTTTTTTCAGATCTCCATCAAGCCTACTCCATTGAATGACTCCACATTAATTGCTCAGGGTATGTATATTCAGAGGGATGGTTCTATGAAGAGAAGTAAAATCTTCAACGTGTGATCAATGTGTGATTAGACTAAATCTGCTTGAGGACCTTTCTGCCTCTCTGATTTGATAATGGAGCGTACCACTCTGTTATATGATCTCTTTTTTTAATTCCTCAGAATAGAGCAGTGTTATTTGGAGGATCGTTAGGTATATAATGAGAGTAAGGAGGCCTGATGAGTTATAAAATAATAACCTTGCCCAAATCAAACACTTAGGCAATTGGAGTGAAGGTTTGTAACCACTAAATTACCCAAGCTCCTACACAAATGCTACTTTGCTCATGTGGAGCTCAGCTGACTCTTACATACATGTTATGGTTGAAACAGATGATTTTGAAAACTTCTACTTTTAAAAAAATATTCTACTTTCCCAGTATCTTTGAGCTGGGGGGCACTGCCCTATGCTGACAAGGGATTATGAAGATGAAAGTGAAGGTGAAAGTTGCTCAGTAGTGTCTGACTCTTTGAGACCCTTTGGACTATACAATCCACAGAATTCTCCAGGCCAAAATACTGGAGTGGGTAGCCTTTCCTTTTTCCAAGTGATCTTCTCAACCCAGGGGTTGAACCCAGGTCTCCCACGTTGCAAGCAGATTCTTTACCAGTTGAGCCACAAGGGAAGCCCAAGAATACTGGAGTGGGTAGCCTATCCCTTCTCCAGGGGATCTTCCTGACCCAGGAATGGAACTGGGATCTCCTGCATTCCAGGTGGATTCTTTACCAACTATCAGGAAGTGATTGTGGATACTAGTAATAAGTTGCAATGAGGTTTGTATGAGTATGCTCAGTTTTGTCCAACTCTTTGTGACCCCACGCAAGTGCAACGGTGCACAAGCGCAGCTGAGATGAGCTACCCCACCTCTGAGTTAAGGAGCAGTGGCTGCTCTTTGCTGGAGCAGCCGTTAAGAGATACCCCACATCCAAAGTAAGAGAAACCCAAGTAAGACAGTAGGCACTGAAAGAGGGCATCAGAGGGCAGACAGACTGAAACCACAGTCACAGACGATGCACTAATCAGATCACACAGACCACAGCCTTGTCTACCTCAGTGAAACTAAGCCATGCCATGTGGGGCTACCCAAGACTGACAGGTCATAGTGGAGAGGTCTGACAGAATGTGGTCCACTGGAGAAGGGAATGGCAAACCACTTCAGTACTCTTGCCTTGAGAACCCCATAAACAGTATGAAAAGACAAAATAATAGGACACTGAAAGATGAACTCTCCAGGTCAGTAGGTGCCCAGTATGCTACTGGAGATCAGTGGAGAAATAACTCCAGAAAGAATGAAGGGATGGAGCCAAAGCAAAAACAACACCCAGTCGTGGATGGGACTGGTGACAGTAGCAAGGTTTGNCCAGGTCAGTAGGTGCCCAATATGCTACTGGAGATCAGTGGAGAAATAACTCCAGAAAGAATGAAGGGATAGAGCCAAAGCAAAAACAACACCCAGTCGTGGATGGGACTGGTGACAGCAGCAAGGTTTGATGTTGTAAAGAGCAATATTGCATAGGAACCTAGAATGTTAGGTCCATGAATCAAGGCAAATTGGAAGTGGTCAAACAGGAGATGACAAGAGTAAACGTCAACATTCTAGGAATCAGCCAACTAAGATGGACTGGAATGGGTGAATTTAACTCAGATGACCATTATTTCTACTACTGTGGGAATGAATCCCTTAGAAAAAATGGAATAGCCATCATAGTCAACAAAAGAGTCCAAAATGCAGTACTTAGATGCAATCTCAAAAACAACAGAATGATCTCTGTTCGTTTCCAAGGCAAATCATTCAATATCACAAAAATCCAAGTATATGCCCCAACCAGTAATGCTGAAGAAGCTGAAGTTGAACAGTTCTATGAAGACCTACAAGAACTTCTAGAAATAACACTCAAAAAAGATGTCCTTTTCATTATAGGGAACTGGTATGCAAAAGGAGGAAGTCAAGAAACACTTTGAGTAACAGGCAAATTTGGCCTTGGAGTACAGAATGAAGCAGGGCAAAGGCTCTAATAGAGTTCTGTCAAAAGAACACACTGGTCATAGCAAACACCCTCTTCAAACAACACAAGAGAAGGCTATGCATGGACATCACCAGATGGTTGACACAGAAATCAGATTGATTATATTCTTTGCAGCCAAAGATGGAAAAGCTCTGGAAGCTGACTGTGGTTCAAATCATGAAATCCTTCTTGCCAAATTCAGACTTAAATTGAAGAAAGTGGAGAAAACCACTAGACCATTCAAATATGACCTACATCAAATCCCTTATGGTTATACAGTGGAAGAAATGCCATCCCTTATGATTATACAGTGGAGAAATAGATTTAAGGGACTAGATCTGATAGACAGAGTACCTGCTGAACTATGGATGGAGGTTCATGACATTGTACAGGAGACAGGGATCAAGACCATCCCCAAGAAAAATGAAGTGCAATAAAGCAAAATGGATGTATGGGAGGCTGTGAAAAGAAGAGAGGCAAAAAGCGAAGGAGATAAGGAAAGATATACCCATCTGAATGCAGAGTTCCAAAGAATAGCAAGAAGAGATAAGAAAGCCTTCCTCAGTGATCAATGCAAAGAAATAGAGGGAAAAAAATACAATGGGAAAGACTAGAGATCTCTTCAAGAAAATTACAGATACCCAGGAAACAATTCATGCAAAGATGGGCTCAATAAAGGACAGAAATGGTAGGGACCTAAGAGAAGCAGAAGATATTAAGAAGGGGTGGCAAAAATACACAGAAGAACTGTACAAAAAAGACCCTTCATGACCCAGATAATCGTGATGGTGTGATCACTAATCTAGAGCCAGACATCCTGGAATGTGAAGTCAAGTGGGCCTTAGAAAGCATCACTACAAACAAAGTTAGTGGAGGTGATGGAATTCCAGTGGAGCTATTTCAAATTCTGAAAGATGATGCTGTGAAAGTGCTGCACTCAATACGCCAGCAAATTTGGAAAACACAGCAGTGGCCACAGGACTGGAAAAGGTCAGTTTTCATTCCAATTCCAAAGAAAGGCAATGCAAAAGAATGCTCCAATTACCGCACAATTGCACTCATCTCACATGCTAGTAAAGTAATGCTCAAAATCCTCCAAGCCAGGCTTCAGCAATACGTGAACCGTGAACTCCCTGATGTTCAAGCTGGCTTTAGAAAAGGCAGAGGAACCAGAGATCAAATTGCCAACATCCGCTGGATCATGGAAAAAGCAAGAGAGTTCCAGAAAAACATCTACTTCTGCTTTATCGACTATGCCAAAGCCTTTGACTGTGTGGATCACAATAAACTGTGGAAAATTCTGAAAGAGATGGGAATACCAGACCACCTAACCTGCCTCTTGAGAAATCTGTATGCAGGTCAGGAAGCAACAGTTAGGACTGGACATGGAACAACAGACTGGTTCCAAATAGGAAAAGGAGTACATCAAGGCTGTATATTGTCACCTTGCTTATTTAACTTCTATGCAGAGTACATCATGAGAAATGCTGGACTGGAAGAATCACAAGCTGGAATCAAGATTGCCGGCAGAAATCTCAATAACCTCAGATATGCAGATGACACCACCCTGATGGCAGAAAGTGAAGAGGAGCTAAAAAGCCTCTTGATGAAACTGAAAGTGGAGAGTGAAAAAGTTGGCTTAAAGCTCAGCTTTCAGAAAACGAAGATCATGGCATCTGGTCCCATCACTTCATGGGAAATAGATGCAGAAACAGTGGAAACAGTGGCTGCCTTTATGTTTCTGGGCTCCAAAATCATTTCTCCAGGGGATCTTCCCGACCCATGGATGGGACCCATATCTCTTGCACATCCTCATTGGCAGATGGATTCTTTACCACTAGAACCACGTTGGAAGCCCAACAATGAAGCTTGGCTAACCTCTAAGTAGAATTCTTCACCAGTGCCCGTCTGTTTACATGCAAGGAAGAAGACTATGAGACAAGCTTCCAAAACGATTGAGAAAGCACTCCAAACCAATAATAAATCTGTCATATTAACAAAGTTGTAAAATGTAACTGAATCTCTCTTCTTTTCATGTAGCATTCATGGCCAAATATAACATTTTATTTTTCAGTTCATGTATTGAAGTTCAAGGACCATGGCCTCTTGTTTGGGACTGACTTGAAAACTGCTCTTTCCTCACCTGACAGCCATTCATACATGTAAGAATGTTTAGTTTTTTAGTTGATCCCCTTTCTTCATTTTTCATATATCTTTGCCAAACTTATAAGTACCCAATAATTATTGATTCTTGAAAATAAATACTTACAGAATAGCCTGCTAACCATGTTTTTTCTTATGAAAACTAACAAACAAAATAGTTTGTTGACACTGAAAAATGTTAAATATTTAGTGACATTCTAAACCAAAATTTTATAGTTATTTCATCTAATACAATAGGAAAGCCAATAAGAGGATATTTGGTCCTTGACTTCTTTGTTAAGAAAACAAATCTAAAAGGCTCTGATGCTAAAAAATAATATGTATTGGTAAAGTTAAGGTCA
>SJYT01063817.1:24797-46685 GCA_006410635.1 Cephalophus harveyi
TCTAGTCAAGGCTATGGTTTTTCCAGTAGTCATGTATAGATGTGAGAGTAGGACTACAAAGAAAGCTGAAAGCTGAACAACTGATGCTTTTGAACTGTGGTGTTGGAGACGACTCTTGAGAGTCCCTTGGACAGCAAGGAGATCCAACCAGTCCATCCTTAAGTAAATCAGTCCTGAATATTAACTAGAAGGACTGATGATGAAGCTGAAATTCCAATACTTTGGCCACCTAATGTGAAGAACTTAGTCATTGGAAAAGACCCTGATGCTGGGAAAGATTGAAAGCAGAAGGAGAAGGGGACAACAAAGGATGAGATGGCTGGATGGCATTACTGACTCAATGGACATGAGTTAGAGTAAACTCCATGAGTCAGTGATGGACAGGAAGGCCTGGCGTGCTGCAGTTCATGGAGTCACAAAGAGTTGGACACGACTAAGCAATTAAACTGAACTGAGCTCAGACTCTCACCAGCTCTCCTCTGAATCACTGAAATCACATTAAAAGTGGTCTCCTGCGTGCCAAGATTTCCTTTTCCAAATCATTATCTGGATTTGGAACACTGCTCCAAATGGCTTTGTGCTTTCCTGCCTTCTATGTCTTCTTTAAGATGTTCAAATTGTTCTGATGCTTAGAAACCTCTTTCCCACTCCCATTCTGTTACTCAAAGTACTGAACCATTTCTTGGAGTCTAGCTCAAATTCCATGAACCATACCCAACTTTTACTCCTTGCAACTAGTCTCATTCCTTAGCTGTTTTTCCTCTAAAACATTGTTGTACCTCTATTATTGTTCTTACTCAATCCATTGCATGTTATATATCATCTTTGATTTACCCAAAACATCTATATAAGATTTTATTCATAGTAGAGGGGCAAATAAATGCTATATTAAATTTTACCTCAAATGGCACAATGTTGGATCAAGTCAAAATATCTGATAATACCAAAAGTAAGACTTATGAGATGCTTACTTTGCAGCCATTGTAACTCTTATATTTCCATAATTTTATTATTTTTAAATTTATGTATCTTACAGGCATTTAAAATGGATCTTAAACTTCAAGATCCTACTTATTATTTAGTTTGGAGAGATGCTAGTTCACAGACACATTTATCTTCTTTGGCTCAGTTTGGTTTCATATGGGAAACCTCTTTTTCTGATATCTTGATGAAAGAAAATTAGTCTGTCCACTGAGGTGAATAATGCCTTAGATAAAGGACAAGTCAATGCCCAGATAGCTGTAAAATTCCACTGTTGCATTCCATTTCCTCATAGAATGTTTCTGCGAAATGAATGGAAATTAGCTCAAAGGGCTCAACACTTTATCACACTTTAACATTTCATAAAAAATGTAAATAGGAGAATAAACCATACTTTGAATTTCAGGTTATATTTGCAAAACTAACAAGAACTCTATCACCAAAGATACTGATGAACAAAACAAACAAAAACAAGTTCAGAACCAAGAATGCCAATAATAATTCCATAATCCAACTTTTTAAAATTGGCCTTCCTAAGCCTTCAGTGAGAAAGCCCTGTTTTCACTTTATTAATTGCTACAAAGATGTAATATTTAAATGTCATAAACTTAATCCACTAAAAATTTTGCACATCCATTTTTTAAGAAATAAAACTTTAATAAGAAGTTGCTCATGAAAGCTTAATTCAATTTAGATGCAGTTGAAATGCATTCTTTTACTTCCTTAAATAAGAAACTATATAATATACAATTTGCTCAAATAATTGGGATAATATACGTTCAGAACGTCTTCAACTCACTTAATAAATTATGTATCAATAATAGTGCTGTAAAGAAACAGAATCAAAAGTGAATACACACACACAAACATATAAAGAAAGTGAAATTTTTTTTATTTAATTTTAAGGAACTGGCTTGCATGACCATCAAGAACAGTCAGTCAGAAATCTGTAAAGCAGGACAATAGGCTGCAAACTCAACTAGGATTTCTGTTACAGTCCTTAGGTAAAACTCCTTCTCCAGAAAACCTCTGATTTTGCTTTTAACACCTTCAATTTATTGAAAGAGGTCCACCCACATTATAGAGTAATCTGCTTTACTCAAAGTCAACTGATCATAAATGTTAATAACATTACTAAATACCTTCACATCAACATCTAGGCTATTGTTTGACCAAACCACTGGGGACAATAGGCTAGCTGAGCTGTTACATAAAATTAATCTTCAAACATTGTCAGCAAATATTTATTGAGTAACTCCAATGGGTCTAGTACTACTCCAGACACAGATCTTACCCTTAAGTCATCACATTATCATACGGGAGACAAACAAGGAAATCAACAATTATAGGTCAGTGTGCAAAGTACTATTGTAAGGTGCTAAGAAAGTCAGATTAAGGGCACTATATTCAACTCCATTGATTTTGACAACCATTAAAGAAAGGTGACGACTGAACTAAATTTTGAAGGATAAGTAACAGTTACTAAGCTAAGCAGGAGAAAGAGGGGCGACAAAGTCATATGCAAAAGTCATATGCAAAATGACCTGTGTGGGGAAAAAAAAAAATGCAGGTGCATTTGACTTGTCTAGAGAAAAGAATGCCTATGCCAGCAAGACAGAAAATTGAGCTGAATAAGTGGTCAGATGCCAGAACACTAAGGGCTTTGTATGCTAAGCCATGGCATCTGACCTGTACATATCCTGAAAGCTATGGTAATTTACCAAAAAGAAGTTACACAATCAAATAAGCATATCAAAAAATAACCTTTACTGCAAGGGTTAGATGAGGCTGAGGGCAGAGTTGGCAGAGTGGGGCGGGGAAGAACTTAAGCACAGAGACCAGTTTGAAGAGTGGCAACAGATAGCTAAGCAATCGTGAAGACCTGCAGCAGTGGAATAAAAAGGAAAAGAGAAACTTCAGGAAGTAAAATAAGTAGGATTCAGTGACTAACTGATGTGGGCTGAGGATGATGGAGCCCTATATGATAACTTCAGGTTTGGGGCTTGGATAAACATGAACATAATGGAGCCATTAAAAAAAAAAAATCTTGGTTAAAGACATAAAGGCATCTTGGTTAAAGATGAGAAAGGTTGGATAAAGTAAAAGGAGAAAATAAAGTGAAGACTACTCCAGCAGTTACTATTACATCTTTCTACATCAAGAGCAGATGATGAAAACAATCTCATAGATTTCTCCCTAATCCTCTATATTTCGTTACATATGGCCAAACCATGATTTGTGCAGAACAAAATAGATTGTTTAATAACCAAAGGAAAACTTCAGAGTACATTTGGTACTTAAGAATGTACTTGTAAAAGAAATTACTCTGCTAAATTACTTTTGCCTCTTCAGCAAAGTGTACAAAACACTTGAAAATTCTGAATGGATTAGGTGATAAAAAGGGCAACAGTTAGCTTCCTGCTCAGAATTTGAAAATGAAATATCCCTCTAGTAATCAAACAATAAAAATGACATATAGTGAAATATATCAGAAATATGCAGAATCTTAAAGAAACAGATTGTTAAATGTATTAACAAATCTAAACAATGCATCTATTTAGAATTAAGTGTTATAGAACTAAACATAGGTAGGAGCCATCTAAGCATTTCTCAAGGAGGACACCCAGGAAAGATGGGTGTCCTTCTCGTCTTCCTGGCACATATATTCCTGCTACTGAGCTGCAAAAATAAAGCTATTAAAATATGATGAAATTAAAAATTCAAATTAAAAGTTCTTTTCCTTTGATTACAGATACTTTACTGGATCACATGCTTAAAATTTGGCTTCTAAAGTAGATATCTATTTTTAGTCTGCCCCATGCCCATCTCTTCTTCTGCACAGAACTCCACATTGACCAAACCCTTCCTCCTCTTCAGCTTAATGCTCCTTCTTTAATCCCAGTAATGTAACATAGTAGCCTCCATGTACTTAAAAACTCATCCCCTTAGTAACAATAGAGAACAGTGGAAGACAGAACCAATGAATGGAGAGCAATAGTTGTGGCAACATCATTTGAGCCCTTGGGTCAGACTATACTAGAAAGGCAGTCATACTTCCTAGACTTCCCACTTACATGAAGTATTCAACTCTGTAATTTTGTTTATGCCAATTTGAGATTCATTTTCTAGAATGTGCAACTTTGAGTTGTAGTTAATACTATATATGCATCATTATATAATGTCTAGGGCATACACCCCATCTGTCAGCTACTTACGAACATCAAGCTCTATATAAAATGAGTTGCTTCTGATCTTATAAAAAATTAAACACCAACCCATAATACTAACATAGGGCTCCAGTTAAAGCAATCAAGTCCAAACTTCAAGTCCATTAAAGTCTATAAACAGACAATTGAAATGAACACATTTTTCTCAAATTATGGTCTTTTTTTAAATTATAAAATACAAGATGTAGAGAAGATTTTCATCTATTTCATTGGCCGAGTTAGAGGAAATGGGTATGACTTAATTCTTTTTCATCTTAATCATACAGTGATTACTGAAGCTTAGTTTCCATAAAACATTTCTATGAGAAATACTTGAAGTTGACTGCCAGGTTGTTGTTGTTGTTCAGTCACTAAGTCATGTCCGGCTCTGCAACCCTCTGAACTGCAGCCCACCAGGTTCCTCTGTCCTCCACTATCTCTGGGAGTTTGCTCACTTCACGTCCATTGAGTCAGTGATGCTACCTAATCATCTCAATCTCTGCCACCCTTCTCCTTTTGCCTTCAATCTTTCCCAGCATCCATGTCTTTTCTAATGACTGCCAGTTTATCAATCTGCAAATCAAGACAGCTGAAAAATCTCAGTGTGCAATCATGCAGAGTGGCTAGGAAATCATAACTGCAACCCTCAAAATACCTCTCAATTAGAAATGCAAAGATTTCTGAAAATCAAGAACATTGAAACTCCCTTCAACATGGGAGATTTCTTTTTTCTTAATTTAAGAAAATTTCTCCAATGTCTTACTATTAAATTAAAGCATTACTGAGTAAAGCATTCATAAATCAATTCATGCAAGTCATCTACAGGGTAGATGATCTCCAAAAGTGGAATAAAATAAACTAAATGAAGTTCAGTTCAATTATGCATTAAAATGTGCTTATGAAGATACAGCTCAAAAACAAAATAAATTATGTATGAAAACGAGTTACATTACTGCTTTGATATCAAAACCAAAATTTTTCATAAAGTTCACATGTAGAGAGTTACTACTAAATTCATTAAAAAATTTAAAAAAAAGCTTATTTTTCACAATGATATTTTTAAATTTTTAATAACTTTTATAAAAAGTTTCATCGAATGTCAATCACTTGCTTTCCCCTTTCTTACTATAGTTTGACAACTTAAATTAATGAGTACATAAATTTGATTAGAAGTTACATATCATTATCTCAAATCAATATTCTGTAAAACTTGGGAAACAGGAATTCTTTACTATATATCCTATACAATCCTACATTATTAATAAAAAATTTTAATAAATAATGAGGTTATCCTCAAATTTTATTCCATGTACTATCCAAAGTTTTTAGGGTAGGTACAGAAGAAATTTGGAGAAGAGTATCTAGCAGAAATAATGTGCCTATATAATCTTTCACAGTCAAGTTAGGGGCCATAGCATTTGAACTGTATCATAACAGATCACCAAGAAAAGATGATGGATAATGTATCTTAAACACCAAAGCCACAGCATAAAGAAATAGTAATACCAGCTACAATTGATTAAACATCTTCTCCATGCTAGATACACTTTATCTGTACTAATTTATTTAATCCTACAAATGCCTAATGGTAGTCTAAATTTGCACACCAGATAAATGTCCCTCTCCTCCTTAACCACCATTGTGCAATTAAAATTTGTACCTTAGAAAAAATGACTAGATGTTACATGACTTTGAACTTTCAGAAGGTTCACAAATAGTTGAGACCACCAATAAAAGCTTAAGTTGATAATACTAATAACCTCCTTCATCTCATACTCAGACTTCCATCTCAAATGATGGTAGTATTCCAGTAGCTCATCATTTCTTCACATCTGATGTTAGTTCTTCTTTCAATGTAATGAGGGAGGGAAAGAAAAAGATGGTAATTCTAACTCCAATTAGAGTATCCTTCTCTCTTACACACATGTGTGTGTGTATATATATATACACACATACATGTATGCACATTACACAAATAATATTCAACAATAAGCAGTGCCAATATTAACTGATTAATTTGCTAGATTACTGGGAAAACTTGACTACTGTCCATCAGCACAGCGCCCTCTTGAGGCAGGAATTCTTTTATGATTTCATTTTTTTCATTGATCTTGTAAATTATATTTTTGCCCCAAAGACATCATACCTATTTCTGCATCACATCATGACAAATAGATAGGGAAAAAATGGAAACAGTGTCATATTTCATTTTCTTGGGCTCCAAAATCACTGCAGACAGTGATTGCAACTACGAAATTAAAAAGATGCTTGCCCTTTGGAAGAAAAGCTATGACAAACATAGACAGTGTATTAAAAAGCAGAGACATCACTTTATGACAAAAGTCCATATAGTCAAAGCTATGGTTTTTCCAGTAGTCACATATGGATGTGAGAGTTGGACCATAAAGAAGGCTAGAGCCGAAGAACTGACACTTTCGAACTGTGACGCTAGAGAAGACCACAAGGAGTCTTCAAGGAGATCAAACCAGTCGATCCTAAAGGAAAGCAGTCCTGAATATTCATTGGAAGGACTGATGTTGAAGCTGAAATGCCAACACTTTGGCCACCTGATGCAAAGAACTGACTCATTGGAAAAGACCCTGATGCTGGGAAAGATTGAAGGCAGGAGGAGAAGGGGACCACAGAGGATGAGACGGTTGGATGACATCACCAACTCAATGGACAGGAGCTTGAGCAAGCTCTGGGAGATAGTGAAGGACAGGGAAGCCTAGTGTGCTGCAGTTCAGGGAGTCACAAAGAGTCAGATACAACTTAACAACTGGACAACAAAGACAGTGGGAGGGATCTTAAGTTTTTATTCATCATTTAAGGAGTTAATAGTGAAATAAGTATTATTAGTTGAATACTTCTTTCCAAATAGTCCTTATGTGGAGATCCTGTTGATCCAGGATTGGATTGGAAGGACCAGAACACTATCCACCTGGCCTCCCCTCAATTCCTAGAGCAGCTACTAGGAGAATTTCAGAGAGCTGCTAGAAATCACTGATGAAGGCACACTAATCTGGGAGAACAAAGGCTTGTGTCAGATATTGTAAAAGTACAACCCTGTAGGCTAAATTTGTCCTGTAAGAGTGTTTTGTTTGACTCACATTGTCTTTTCTTTTTCTTTGAGGTCAGCATTTTATTTTCAGTAAAATTGCTTGACTTCCAACTTTTATTTAAAAATAAAATAATCTGGCTATAATGAACTTCCATTTTCATAGGAAAATAATCAGCTAGATCTGTGTGGCAGTGACTCTTTCACCTATGCTGTTTGCCATATTTCCTTATTCACCCTCTTTTATACTTTACAATGCTAAATTATGCTTTCTACATGAGTCTTGTAGCAGTTAACTTCGTAACCAATGACCAAACTTTTAGTAAAAGTGTTGCTGCCAATAAGCTGATTGACCTTAAGCAAGTCATTAAATCTCTTTGGGACTCAATGTCTTCACCTGACATTGGGAAATAAAGCTTAGAAAACAATACATCCTCATCTCTAAGAGTCCTTCTAGCACTAATATTTATTCTAAAATTTAGAATATTCTCTCTCTCTTGTAAATGGACTGCCTCCTATAACTTCTACTATCAGTGAAATCTTGACTATCACTAAATTACATTTAAAATAGTTTTATTGGTTCATTTAATCACAAAAACAAGACTTCACTAATTTAAGAGTACTGAAAAGAAATATACACAAACTTCAATTTTAATGCCCTTGGAAAAGCTTATTCATGCCAAACTTGATCTGCAAAATTTTGACTGAACAGCCTCTCTGAACACCTGGGGACAACTGACTTCAATTAGAATACAGCTGGTATTGTCCATTGTCTATTTAAAGCCTAACAAAGAAGAGAGAAAGGTGGGGGTGTGTTCACTCTTTTCAATTAAATTCTCTTCCACACAACTGATTTAGGAAGTGATTTTACCCAAGATTTACCCAAATTTCCTTTGCCATAATTACTCTACATTATCTAATTTGGATGTGTTTTCAATCTATTTCAAAAAATTATTTCAAAAAATTAAGTCACTAAAAGAGCCCTGAGTAATTTTCTTCCTAGCAAATTAAATCTCTCTCAGATCACATTCTCAAGAGTATATTGTGTATTTGCTGGATCAGTCTAGAACAAGTGTATACATAACCACTACCTAGGATCATCAATAAAACAATGTAAGATTCTCCAGAAAACAAAATACTAAATATGCAAACTGATAAGTGTATTAGTTGTTCCATCTTCACTCTTTAATACAGAAGCACCCCAGGTAAGAAGGGTTTGAGGCTTTGCCACTCAAACTATAGTTTGTGAACCAGCAGCAGCAGCACTCCCTGGGAGGCTTTTAGAAAAGCAGAATCCCAGGCT
Source organism: Cephalophus harveyi (assembly GCA_006410635.1). Classification (NCBI taxonomy): domain Eukaryota; kingdom Metazoa; phylum Chordata; class Mammalia; order Artiodactyla; family Bovidae; genus Cephalophus; species Cephalophus harveyi. The sequence continues at coordinate 33,346 of SJYT01063817.1, forward strand.
ACACCCACAAACCTGCTGTACTAGAACCTACAGTTTAGTAAGACCCTCAGGTGATTTATGTATAGATTACAATTTGGAAAATACTGGTCTAGGCACATTAAAGGCATAATGGGTAGGCCTGAATTGTAACCTGATTTTGTTATTTATTACCTATACTTAATTTCACTTGTTTCTTCATCCATAAAGTGAAACTAAATAATAATTACCTCAAGGAATGTTCCCTGTTTTTATTTCTTTTTCACACCTAAAAGAGTCTGGCACAGAGTAAGTCCTCAATAAATATTTGCCAAGTCTAGTTACCAAAAAAAGTTAGAATCGAAAAATTCTGACTCTTAAAACGTAATTGCATTTTTTAACAAATCAATTTTTTTTTTTTACCATGAACTGAATCTGTTTACTTTGATTAAGATGTGGAAATATTTTCTTTGGTGTTTTTGCTTAAAAACTTAAATGGAGATTAAAAGAAAACTGGTGTCCTTACTCTTTCTTCTCTCTTCTTCCTCAAACTCATCCTCCCTTCTAACGCAAATGAAGGAAAGAACCCTAAAGAGAACACTGAATGAGCACTGTAGTAATTTTTCAGGACCTCCAAATGAGTATAACTAATTTGAAATCCCTCAACGTCCCAATCCAGCACAAAGAAACCATGCAGTTAAATGGTTAAATGACAAGAGAGCAACACAAATCAAACTTATCCACAGCACAGATGCAATGTTTGGGTAAAAGCATTGATTTGTTGAAAGAGAGAGAGTTGCAGGATAACCAGGGAACTGAAGTTTGCTAAACCCAATCAAGAAAATCAAAACAAACAGGAATAAATGTAATAAAGATACCATAAAGGATACCTTTGAACTACATGTATAAAACACAGGATGTGGACCATCAACAGCCCTAACTGTTAGGGGCAATTAATTAGGAGCAACTAATATAAGACCCTTTGAATAACTTGGCACCCCAGTTTTTCAACTATGGACCCAAACTACACACTATAAAACATTCTATTGCATTTGTAATATAAAAGAAACTGCTCATCCAGTTTTGGTGGTAATAGGCTTTTCTATATAGACCATAATCTTAACTAAATTCGTAGGATGTTTAAAAATTATTTTATAAAATATCAGTTCAGTTCAGTTGCTCAGTTGTGTCCAACTCTTTGTGACCCACGCTAGGCTTCCCTGCCCATCACCAACTCACAGATCTTGCTCAAACTCGTGTCTCGTGCTCAAATTCGAGTTGGTGATACCATCAAACCATCTCATCCTCTGTCGTCCCCTTCTCCTCCTGACTTCAATCTTTCTGAGCATCAGGGTCTTTTCAAATGAGTCAGTTCTTCACATCAGAGGGGCAAAGTATTGGAGTTTCAGCTTCAGCATCATTCCTTCCAATGAATATTCAGGGTTATTTCCTTTAGGATTGACTGGTTGGATCTCCTTGCAGTCCAAGGGACTCTCAAGAGTCTTCTCCAACATCACAGTACAACAGCACTAATTCTTCTGCACTCAGCTTTCTTTATGCTCCAACTCTCACATCCATACTTGACTGCTGGAAAAACCATAGCTTTGACTATATGGACGTTTGTTGGGAAAGTAATGTCTCTGCTTTTTAATGCACAGTCTAAGTTTTTCATAGCTTTTCTTCCAAGGAGCAAACGTTCATGGCTTCAGTCACCATCTTCAATGATTCTAGAGCCCAAGAAAATAAAGTCTGTCACTGTTTCCATTGTTTCCCCAACTATTTGCCATGAAGTGATGGGACTGGATGCCATGATCTTCATTTTTTGAATGTTAAGTAATAAGCCAGCTTTTTTACTCTCCTCTTTCACCTTCATCAAGAGGCTCTTTAGTTCTTTTTCACTTTCTCCCATAAGGGTGGTGTCATCTGCATATCTGAGGTTACTGATATTTCTCCCCGCAATCTTGATTCCAGCTTGTGCTTCATCCAGTCCAGCATTTTGCATGATGTACTCTGCATATAAGTTAAATAAGCAGGGTGACAATATACAGCCTTGACGTACTCCTTTCCCAATTTGGAACCAGTCTGTTGTTACACTTCCACTTCTAACTGTTGCTTCTTGACCTGCATACAGATTTCTCAGGAGGCAGGTAAAGGGATCTGGTATTCCCATCTCTTTAAGAACTTTTCACAGTTTGTTGTGATCCACACAGTCAAAGGCTTTAGCATAGTCAATAAAGCAGAAGTATATGTTTTTCTGGAATTTGCTTGGTTTTTCTATGATCCAACGGATGTTGGCAATTTGATCTCTGGTTCTTCTGGCTTTTCTAAATCCAGCTTGAACATCTGGAAGTTCACAGTTCATGTACTGTTAAAGCCTGGCTTGGAGAATTTTGAACATTACTTTGCTAGTGTGTGAGATGAGTGCAATTGTGCAGTAGTTTGAACATTCTTTGGCATTGCCTTTCTTTGGGATTGGAATGAAAACTGACCTTTTCCAGCCCTGTGGCCACTGCTGACTTTTCCAAATTTGCTGGCATATTGTGTGTGGCACTTTCACAGCATCATCTTTTGAAAGCAAAAGTGTAGTCCCTCAGTTGTGTCTGACTTTTTGCAACCCCACGGACTGTAGAGCGCCAGTCTCCTCTGTCCATGGAATTCTCTAGGCAAGAGTACTGGAGTGGATTGCCATTACCTTCTCCAGGGTATCTTCCTGACTCAGAGATCAAACCTGGGTCTCCCACATCACAGGCAGATTCTTTACCATCTGAGCCACAAATAGCTCAGCTGGAATTCTATCACCTCCACTACCTTTGTTAGTAGTGATGCTTCCTAAGGCTCACTTGACTTTGCACCCCAAGATATCTGGTCCTAGGTGAGTGATCACACCATTGTGAGTATCTGGGTCATCAAGATCTTTTAATATAATTCTTCTGTGTATTGTTGCCACCCCTTCTTAATATCTTGTGCTTCTGTTAGATCCATACTGTTTATTTCCTTTATTGTATCCATCTTTGCATGAAATGTTCTCTTGGTATCTTTAATTTTCTTGAAGAGATCTCTAGTCTTTCCCATTCTATTGTTTTCCTCTATTCTTTTGCATTGATCACCGAAGAATGCTTTCTTTTCTCTCCTTGCTATTCTTTAGAACTCTGCATTCAGACAGATGTATCTTTCCATTTCTCCTTTGCCTTTAACTGCTCTCCTTTACTCAGCTATTTGTAAGGCCTCCTCAGACAACCAGTTTGCCTTTTTTTGTTTCTTCTTCTTGGGGATAGTCTTGATTACTGCCTCCTGTATAGTGTTACAAACCTCCATCCATAGTTCTTCAGGCATTCTATCTATCAGATCTAATCCTTTGAATCTGCCACATCCACTGTATAATTGGAAGTGATTTTATTTAGATCATACTTGAATGGTCTAGTGGTTTTCCCTACTTTCTTCAATTTAAGTCTGAATTTTGCAATAAGGAGTTCATGATCAGAGCCACAGATCTTTTTTGTTGACTCTATAGAGTTTCTCCATCTTTGGCTGCAAAGAATATAATCAATCTGATTTTGGCATGAGCATCTGGCAATGTACATGTATAGAGTCATTTTTTGTGTTGTTGGAAGAGGGTGTTTGCTATGACCCGTGCATTCTCTTGGCAAAACTCTGTTAGCTTTTGCCTTGCTTCATTTTTTACTCCAAGGCCAAACTTGCCTGTTACTCCAGGTATCTCTTGACTTCCTACTTTTGCATTCTAGTCCCCTATGATGCAGGCAGATGCTTTACCAGCTGAGCCCCTATGATGAAAAGGCCATCTTTTTCTGGTGTTAGTTCTATAAGGTCTTGTAGGTCTTCATAGAGCCATTCAACTTCAGTTTCTTCAGCATTAGTGGTATTTATAAAATATATTTTAACTCAAATGATTCCCTAGGTACCATTTGCTTATGGATCTTAGGCATAACCACTTTAATGCTTTTTTTTCCCAATGCCACTAGATTAATAGCCTCATCTTGCCAAATGGTAGGCCTTTAATCCTTTCTGGTATCCTTGGATGTTCTAAAGTGAATGGAGAATATTTCACATAGCATTTTCACAGCCTCCTATCCCTGCTGGCTTTATTCTCTGGCTCTTAACATTCCTCTTAGCTAATTCTGTTTGGCAAGGAGCACATAGGTGGTAATGACCTTTGACATCCTTTGAGGTGTCTATTTTCTCAACATCTGGTGCCTGTGACACCATCCTGCCTCCAAGTTCCTGAGATAAACACCAGCTGCAACTCTATTCTGGTCTTGAATACATTGATGTTAACCCAATCTTCACCTAGAGTCCTCACCTGGAGAGAAGTGATTTCCACTTTTCATCTCTTCACATATGAAGGCAGAAAAAATTCCACAAACGTGGGCTTATGGTGACAAAGTGCCTTCAAGTTTACCATTTCTTTTTCAATATCATAAGCACTCACAAGAATCTGAGTAGGAATAAATTTTATTCTCACATCTGTATCCTACACTAATCCTCCCTTCCCATTATGACAGATAAACCTTCATTTACTGTGATGACTCTTTTCTCACAGAGGCACTTTCACCTCTTATCTTACCTCACTCCAGTTTTCTTTATGGACTCCTATGGAGCCACTTTCCATCCTTTATAAGGGTCACAAATGTCAGTAAGAGTCTGACCTTGGATCTCAGGCAAATCAGAGGATGGAGTTAGAAATAAGGGGAAGACTGAGAGGAAAGAATTTCATACCTCCACATACTCAGAGTGCTGATCTTTGTAGGCCCACATTTTAAAACTAACCGGCAGCATGTTTTTGAAATATTAGAAATATAACTTTATATTAAAATGATTCTGGTCAGCATCTTAAATACAAACATTTTCTCAAATATTGAGTGTGCTTTTCATAAGTCTGAGATAAATCTCAATGTTTTGGCAAAAATATGACGGTGTAGATGAGCCAAATAATACACAGATTTCAAAGTTTACACAGACCATTAAAACTATTTGCAATTAACATACTAAGTAAAAATCCGATCATTAATCTGTAAGTTTCAATAGTATACATTTTGAAAATGAAAGAATTTTGGATTATATAGGCCAACTATTGATACTTCATTTTAGAAATCGGAACTTGGGTAAAATAACTTTGAAAGTCATCGGTTTGACCTCAAATTGAAACCTCCTGATTCTTAGTTTTGTTCTCTTTCCCTTACATTCATTATCTTACAAGGATAGCCTGTGGGGTAAAAGCATTTTGCCACAATGATACATTCATTAAGTTAGCAGACATTAATATTTATTGAGCATCAGCTGTGTTTCAAGTGTTTCAGGTCACAAGAAAGGGTGAACTACCAGGAGTGGAAATCTTAGTTCAAATCTCAGGTCTTCCAAACTTCATGTGTGTTCCTATGTAAGTAGTACATATACCTAAATCTTAGCATCCTCATCCTAAAATGAAGCTTATAGTTAAATCATCTGTAAGGTTTCCTTCAGTTCTCAGAATCTATGACTCAGTCAAATAGCTATACATGTTAAACAATAACAACAACAACAAAAAAAAAACCTCATGAAAGAAGATTTCAAGTTTCATAGATATTTTACCCAAAACCAAATATAAGATGCTCATTTGGCAGATTTAGATCACTGGATAATATCTGATGAATATTTTTGTTACAAAAGGAGAAAAGAAGAGACTATGATAAATTACTACCTGTCACTATGCCCAAATAAATCAAACTACTAATACATTAAAAAAAAAAAAAAACAGGTTTAGTGAGTATCTTATGTACTCAATAGCATATATTTTTGAATCTGGGTGATTCTAGCCATGCCTCTCTAAAAAAAACAGTTTGATAGCTCTAAACATTCAGAATTAAGTCCTCAAATGCATTTTATATAGAATTTCTAACCTCAGATATGCAGATGACACTACCCTTATGGCAGAAAGTGAAGAAGAACTAAAGAGCCTCTTGATGAAGGTGAAAGAGGAGAGTGAAAAAGTTGGCTTAAATCTCAACATTCAAAAAACTAAGATCATGGCATCCAGTCCTATCACTTCATGGCAAACAGATGGGGAAACAGTGGAAACAGTGGCTGACTTTATTTTGGGGGGCTCCAAAATCACTGCAGATGGTGATTGCAGCCATGAAATTAAAAGACGCTTACTCCTTGGAAGGAAAGTTAGGACCAACCTAGACAGCATATCAAAAAGCAGAGACATTACTTTGTCAGCAAAAGTCCGTCTAGTCAAGGCTATGGTTTTTCCAGTGGTCATGTATGAATGTGAGAGTTGGATTATAAAGAAAGCTGAGAGCTGAAGAACTGATGCTTTTGAACTGTGGTGTTGGAGAAGACTCTTGAGAGTCCCTTGGACTGCAAGGAGATCCAACCAGTCCATCCTAAAGGAAATCGGTCCTGGGTGTCCATTGGAAGGACTGATGTTAAAGTTGAAACTACAGTATTTTGGCCACCTGATGTGAAGAGCTGACTCATTTGAAAAGACCCTGATGCTGAGAAAGATTGAAGGCAAGAAGAGAAGGGGACGACAGAGGATGAGATGGTTACATGGCATCACCGATGCAATGGTGATGGCATCACCGACATGAGTTTGGGTAAACTCTGGGAGTTGGTGATGGACAGGGAGGCCTGGCATGCTGTGGTTCATGGCGTCGCAAAGAGTTGGACATGACTGAGGCTGAACTGAACTGAAAGGACATCATAAATGAAATTTGGCATCCATTTGAATTAAATTGAGCTAATAGTCTTGAAGGTCAACATAAATATTAGATCTCATACAAGAAAGCAATTAGGGAGGGAAGTATAGTTTGATTAATTTCCTTAATATTTCTAAATATTTAATATTTCAAGAAATGCCAGCAGTTTAGGTTTTTAAAATCGAGTCTAATCAATAAACAGAATGACTAGTCATTTTGCTATCATAAAATAAGACAGTATGTTTAATTCTGGTCTTCTCTTATAAAGCTACAGTTGTAGATCACTGTAAACCTCACCCTTTCTTGTTATAAATGAGAAAAGCCAATCCTAAGGAGGTAAATATTTTTTCAGAAGTTTAACAATCAGAGCTAAGACTGTAGTATTCAACTCTATTATACCATACTGCTATTTCCTAATTATTTTTTCTGTTTAACTTAACTGAAGTATAGTTGAAGTACAATAAACCCCATAAAGTATACAATGTGATCAGTTTTGATATATGTATATACCCATAAAATCATCATCACAATCAGAACGATACTGTCCATAATTCCAAGAAGTTTCCTCTGTATTTCTTTCCTTCCTTTACCCTTTTGCTCATGTGAGCATCAATTTGTTTTTAGTCACTATTGATTAATTTTCATCTTCTAGAATTCTGCATAAATGAAATCAACAGTATATGGTGCTCTTTTGGCCATGAATTCTCTCACTCTGTATAATTTTAAGATTAGCCCACATTATTGCATGCATCAGTGTTTATTCCTTTCTATCGATGAGTATATTGCATTGTGTGGCTTCCTTGGTGACTCAGTGGTATAGAATCCACCGGCCAAGCAGGAGATGCGAGTTCCATCCCTGAGTGAAGATCCCCTGGAGAAGGATATGGCAGCCCACTGCAGTATTCTTTCCTCATAAATCCTATGGACAGAGGAGCCTGGAGGCTATAATTGATGGAGTCTCAAAAGAGTTGGAAACAATTTCACAACTAAACAATAACAACAAAAAAACATTGTATTATATGGATAGCAACCAGTTCAGTTCAGTCACTCAGTCATGTCCAACTATTTGTGACCCAATGGACTGCAGCACTCCAGGCTTCCCTGTCCATCACCAATTCCCAGAGCTTGCTCAAACTCATGTTCATCAAGTCGATGATACCTGATGCTGAGAAAGATTGAAGGCAAGAAGAGAAGGGGACGACAGAGGATGAGATGGTTACATGGCATCACCGATGCAATGGTGATGGCATCACCGACATGAGTTTGGGTAAACTCTGGGAGTTGGTGATGGACAGGGAGGCCTGGCATGCTGTGGTTCATGGCGTCGCAAAGAGTTGGACATGACTGAGGCTGAACTGAACTGAAAGGACATCATAAATGAAATTTGGCATCCATTTGAATTAAATTGAGCTAATAGTCTTGAAGGTCAACATAAATATTAGATCTCATACAAGAAAGCAATTAGGGAGGGAAGTATAGTTTGATTAATTTCCTTAATATTTCTAAATATTTAATATTTCAAGAAATGCCAGCAGTTTAGGTTTTTAAAATCGAGTCTAATCAATAAACAGAATGACTAGTCATCTTGCTATCATAAAATAAGACAGTATGTTTAATTCTGGTCTTCTCTTATAAAGCTACAGTTGTAGATCACTGTAAACCTCACCCTTTCTTGTTATAAATGAGAAAAGCCAATCCTAAGGAGGTAAATATTTTTTCAGAAGTTTAACAATCAGAGCTAAGACTGTAGTATTCAACTCTATTATACCATACTGCTATTTCCTAATTATTTTTTCTGTTTAACTTAACTGAAGTATAGTTGAAGTACAATAAACCCCATAAAGTATACAATGTGATCAGTTTTGATATATGTATATACCCATAAAATCATCATCACAATCAGAACGATACTGTCCATAATTCCAAGAAGTTTCCTCTGTATTTCTTTCCTTCCTCTACCCTTTTGCTCATGTGAGCATCAATTTGTTTTTAGTCACTATTGATTAATTTTCATCTTCTAGAATTCTGCATAAATGAAATCAACAGTATATGGTGCTCTTTTGGCCATGAATTCTCTCACTCTGTATAATTTTAAGATTAGCCCACATTATTGCATGCATCAGTGTTTATTCCTTTCTATCGATGAGTATATTGCATTGTGTGGCTTCCTTGGTGACTCAGTGGTATAGAATCCACCGGCCAAGCAGGAGATGCGAGTTCCATCCCTGAGTGAAGATCCCCTGGAGAAGGATATGGCAGCCCACTGCAGTATTCTTTCCTCATAAATCCTATGGACAGAGGAGCCTGGAGGCTATAATTGATGGAGTCTCAAAAGAGTTGGAAACAATTTCACAACTAAACAATAACAACAAAAAAACATTGTATTATATGGATAGCAACCAGTTCAGTTCAGTCACTCAGTCATGTCCAACTATTTGTGACCCAATGGACTGCAGCACTCCAGGCTTCCCTGTCCATCACCAATTCCCAGAGCTTGCTCAAACTCATGTTCATCAAGTCGATGATGCCACCCAACCATCTCATTCTCTGTCATTCCCTTCTCCTCCCACCTTCACTCTTTCCCAGCATCAGGGTCTTTTCCAACGAGTCAGTTCTTTGCATCAGGTGGCCAAAGAATTGGAGTTTCAGCTTCAACATCAGTCCTTCCAATGAATATTCAAGACTGATTTCCTTTACAATGGACTGATGGATCTCCTTGCAGTCCAAGAGACTTTCAAGAGTCTTCTCCGACACCACAGTTCAAAAACATCAATTCTGTGGCACTCAGCTTTCTTTATAGTCCAAATCTCACATCCATACATGACTACTGGAGAAACCATAGCTTTGACTAGATGGCCCTTTGTTGGCAAAGTAATGTCTCTGCTTTTTAATATGCTGTCTAGGTTGGTCATAGCTTTTCTTCCAAGGAGCAAGTGTCTTTTAATTTAATGGCTGCAGTCACCATCTGCAGTGATTTTGGAGCCCCCCAAAAAAATAAAATCTGTCACTGTTTAAATTGTTTCCCCAACCATTTGCCATGAAGTGATGGGACCAGATGCCATGATCTTAGTTTTCTGAATGTTGAGCTTTAAGCCAACTTTTTCACTCTCCTCTTTCACCTTCAAGAGGCTCTTTAGTTCTTCACTTTCTGCCATAAGGGTGGTGTCATCTGCATATCTGAGGTTATTGTTATTTCTCCTGGCAATCTTGCTTCCAGCTTGTGCTTCATCCTGCCTGGCATTTCGCATGAGGTACTCTGCATATAAGTTAAATAAGCAGGGTGACAATATACAGCCTTGATGTACACCTTTTCCTATTTGGAATCAGTCTGTTGTTCCATATCCACTTCTAACTGATGCTTCTTGACCTGCATACAGATTTCTCAGTATACAGGTAAGGTGGTTTGGTATTCCCATCTCTTTAAGAACTTTCCACAGTTTATTGTGATCCACACAGTCAAAGGCTTTGGCATAGTCAATTAGGCAGAAGTAGATGTTTTTCTGGAATTCTCTTGCTTTTACTGTGATCCAAGGGATGTTAGCAACTTGGTCTCTGGTTCCTCTGACTTTTCTAAATCCAGCTTGAACATGTGGAAGTTCATGGTTCATGTACTGTTGAACCCTGGCTTGGAGAATTTTGAGCATTACTTTGCTAGTGAGTGCTGCTGTGGCTGCTGCTAAGTCGCTTCAGTCGTGTCTAACTCTGTGCGACCCCATAGACGGCAACCCACCAGGCTCTCCAGTCCCTGGGATTCTCCAGGCAAGAACACTGGAGTGGGGTGCCATTTCCTTCTCCAATGCATGAAAGAAGTCACTCAGTCGTGTCCAACTCTTTGCAACCCCATGGACTGCAGCCTACCAGGCTCCTCCACCCATGGGATTTTCCAGTCAAGAGTACTGGAGTGGGTTGCCATTGCCTTCTGCAGTGTGTGAGATGAGTGCAATTGTGCAGTAGTTTGAAGATTCTTTGGCATTGCCTTTCTTTGAGATTGAAATGAAAACTGACCCTTTCCATTCCTGTGGCCACTGCTGAGTTTCCAAATTTGCTGGCCTATAGAGTGCATCACTTTTACAGCATCATCTTTTAGGATTTGAAATAACTCAACTGGAACTCCATCACCTCCACTAGCTTTGTTCATAGTGATGCTTCCTAAGGCCCACCTGACTTCGCATTCCAGGATGTCTGGCTCTGGGTGAGTAACTACACTATTGTGGTTATCTGGGTCTTGAAAATCTTTTTTGTACAGTTCTGTGTATTCTTACCACCTCTTCTTAATAGCTTCTGCTTTTGTTAGGTCCATACCATACCCCCACAGTCATTCTCTCCCATCAGGAAGCTTCCATAAGCCTCTTATCCTTATCCATCAGAGGGCAGACAGAATGAAAACCACAATCACAGAAAACTAATCAAACTGATCACATGGACCACAGCCTTGTCTAACTCAATGAAAACTGTGAGCCATGCTGTGTAGGGCCACCCAAGATGGACAGGTCATGGTGGAGAGTTCTGACAAAATGTGGTCCACTGGGAAGGGAATGGCAATCCACTTCAGTATTCTTGCATTGAGAACCCCATGAACAGTATGAAATGGCAAAAAATATAGGACACTGAAAGATGAAGTCCCCAGATTGGTGGGTGCCCAATATGCTACTGGAGAAGAGTGGAAAAATAAATCCAGAAAGAATGAAGAGATGGAGCCAAAGCAAAAACAACACCCAGTTGTGGATGTGACTGGTGATGGAAGTGAATTCCAATGCTGTAAAGAACAATATCGCATAGGAACTTGGAATGTTAGGTCCATGAATCAAAGTAAATTGGAAGTGGTCAAACAGGAGATGGCAAGAGTGAACGTCGACATTTTAGGAACCAGTGAACTAAAATGGACTGGAATGGGTGAATTTAACTCAGATGACCATTATATCTACTACTGTGAGCAAGAATCCCTTTGAGGAAATGGAGTAGCCCTCATAGTCAACAAGAGTCTGAAATGCAGTTCTTGGGCGTAATCTCAAAAACGACAGAATGATCTGTTCATTTCCAAGGCAAATCATGTGGATAAATCACACATTTATTCATTTACTCATTGATGAATGTTTAGATTTTCTCTAGACTAGGGCTATTACAGATAAAGTTGCTATAAGCATTCATATACAAGTTTTTGTGTGAGCATATGTCCTCATTTCTTGTGTGTAAATAGCTAAGAATGGAATGGATGGGTCATATGGTAGGTGTACGTTTAACTTGAAAATCTTCTGTCAGTTTTCCAAAGTAGTTGAACCATTTCAAATTTCCATCAGCATGCGAGTTTTATTGCTTTATAAACTTGCCAACATTTGGTATGGTCGGTTTTGTCGTATTTTTTTTATTGTCTTTTGTTTAATTTTAACCATTCTAATGGTATGCCATCACAGTTTTTATCACATTTGTTTCATTCCTATGACTTTCTTGACACAATTTGAGCTATCCAGCAAATCTAGGGGAAAGAATGACACATATAATAATGTGATATGTAACTGAAGGACAAGGATAAGGGTATTTTTTCCACAAGTTATTTTCATCACAATGGCAATTACCTTATATCTGTCCTTACTGACACTTAAAAATTGATTCAACGATTGTTGTTGCTGTTTATTCGCTAAGTCATGTCTGACTCTTTGCAACTCCATGGACTGTAGCCTGCCAGGCTCCTCTCCCATGTGATTTTCCAGGCAACAATACTGGAATGATTTGCCTTCTCCATGGGACCTTTCAAACCCTGGGATCAAAACCTGCATTCCTGCATTGCTGGCAGATTCTTTACCACTGAGCCACATTGGAAGCCCTTATGATGCATTACTACTTAATCATTTTAACCTTTTTTAAAAGGATATTTTAAATATTTTTTCTTTACTCTTATTAACTTCTTTTCTTCTAAACGGAGTAAAGAAAATAACCAAGGGGTTGAAAACACAAGCACCCAAAGGATGAGGGTGGATAATATAAAAACATAAAGTCATTCAAGGAATAAAATAGGAACTACTTACTGCATACCAAATTGAAGCACAGAGGCATGACCAACTAATTATCTGTGTACAGGGAATTTCTTTTGAGCTGAATCTGGAAGAATAAGTAGTTTTCTAGATGGAGAACTGGTAGAAATACATTCTTGGAGGAAGAAATAATGTATGCAAGGCCACTGAGTTGTTTGCATCCCTGGAAGACAGTTCAAGGGCTAAAGAATCAATTAATGTCTATTGAATACACTAACAAATGAGTTTAAAAAAAAAAAAAAAAAACCTTCATTCTCTCTTATTGTTCTCTGACCCCTATACTTCAGTCACTAAAAGTCTACTACTAGAGCATAATAATATAATACAAATTTATTTATTTATTTTTTTAGCTTTAAAAAGTTATATTTGAAAAGGACATAAATATTTTTCTTTTATAAAGTTACAGCATGTATATAATCATATGTGAAACATATTGCCAGTCCAGGTTTGATGCATGATACAGGGTGCTCAGGGCTGGTGCACTGGGATGACCCAGAGGGATGGGATGGGGAGGGAGGTGGAAGGGGGGTCCAGGATGGGGAACACATGTACACCCATGGCTGATTCATGTCAATGCACGGCAAAACCACTACAATATTGCAAAGTAATTAGCCTCCAATTAAAATTAAAAAAAATTTTTTTTTTTGCTTTTTTTTTT